>OY992767.1:16218920-16338119 GCA_963921325.1 Logfia minima | reverse complement strand
ATGCCCAAACAATGGCACATCAGGCGGGACCGGTGCGCCCCGTGCATAGTGACAGGAAACCACGAAGATTCGGGTATTCATCGGTGTTTGGCGAAATTGGTGTTGCGGAGCCACCGGTAAACCTGGAGCAAATGATTTATCAATAATTGGACAAAACGTGGGTATAAAGCCACTGTCCCTCACCAGCCTGGGCGTGATCTACCATGATGCGAAAGATGTAGCCCGAGAAGTTATAGGGCTTGTTGTAGACCAAGGCAAGCATGGCTGATGCAGTAGAATGGCTGATGCCATCGAAGCCAGCCTTACGCCCAGATAGGCACACAATCATGATATGCATAAGATACCGCCAGACCTTTGTGAGAAAAGCCTTGCGATATTGATCGCGTGGGACACCTGGATATCCATCCTAATCATGCCACCGGCAATAAATGAGTTGGCAAAAGCAATCGGCATTTCGAATCATCCGGAACTGAAAGAACTCCCGAATAATCTGCTCAGATAAAATGATTTCACGATCATGAACCCTGGAAATAAGCCTTGTATACGGGAGATCCGAATTAATCACAGCATTTGTCCAGAAATCCGTGACATGATCATGGTAAATTGTTGTGATGGCCGTGATTGCATTATGTATTCTTGAACGGCGCAGAAATGTAATCATCGGGCGATACGGCGCCGCCGATTCTTTGTCGTCGTCAAGAAAAGCCGTGACATTATGTCGCGGTTCCCAAAAGTAAGCGTTCACATTTATATCTGCCATAGCTGTAAGAACAATATAAACTTGGAAGCCGTTAGATTCAACAATTAAAAGTTGACATTTGTGAATTTAATATGTCTGGCGACACAAGCCTTGTGTCCGCTAGAAATCATTGCGACAAAACGAGTTGTGTCGCAATTTAGCAATTAAATCAAATTAATGATTTATCAGCGACATAATAATTGTGTCGCAACATAACATGGCGACATAACAGTTGTGTCGCATACTGTCAGCGACATAAACACTGGAATACCTGCGACACAACAGTTGTGTCGCAGGTTATGTCGCAAAGATGAACACATCAGAAACCCAGATTTTCTGATGAACAAAATTTAGGGTTTTTGTGTTTAATCGGTTCGCAAAGGTTCACACCCATGTCAGGAACATTATTCAATGATTATTACATGCATGTAAACAGTTTAAGGCATTTAATTTAGTAATAATATAGAAAACCTAAAAGCCGAAACTTAAAATCCAAATGCTAACATGAATACGTAATAATAAGTGTTAAAAACGGTACCTATTGATGCGTTTGAGTAAGGAGAACACGAAACAAGCAATGAACCGAAAGGAAATCCACAGAAAGCGCACAAAATTTCGATAAATTTGAAACCGAGGGTTGTGTCGCAGGATCCAATTGTGTCGCAGCTTTGTGTCGCAGTAATTAAAACTAATTACAGCGACACGAGGGTATTTATACCCTAAGCACACATTGCGACACAAGTATGCGACACAATGATTGTGTCGCAGGGTTGATAAGATAAAAATGCGACATAAGTATGCGACACAATGTTTGTGTCGCAGGGTTGGCAAAACGAATATGCGACATAAGGCTTGTGTCGCAAGAGTCAATCAAGGGTCTCCTTTTTGTAATATTTATTTGTGACACTTAGACAAATTGTAAAGGAAACAAATAATAATAACATAATAATAAAGTAACATAAAAGAACGTTTTGAGAGGTGTCAATGTAGGAATCATATTGGAAAGACAGACTCGTAAGACAATATCAAATTTTAATTCGATTATCAGATAGTTGTCCAAAGTTAAATTTATCAAGCAAAGTTAACAAGCCTTAGAAGCAATCTGTAACAAGACGATTATCAGTATTGTTTGTCCACTTAAACATGTAACACACTCAACTTCAAGCTTAGCAGTTATTGTGAGAGTGAATAGGTCTCCGTGAATCCCACATAGATATACTTCTAGTATCAAGACATGCCCAAGACTTCGATTATTTAGAGAAAGCATTTGAATTCAACATTTTTAAGAATCAAGCCAGCGGTGACAGGTCTGTACAGACGTACAACAAAGCGACTTAACTTGATTCAGGTTTAAGCAAAACCAGACTTGGTCAAACCATTTGGCGACCTTGTGAGGTGTCTTTGATTTGATAAGACTTTAAAGTGCTTTGACTTTTGTTTGCTTGGTTTTTGAAAGTATACTGACTGAGACCAGGTCTGTACGGGCGTACAACAAAGGAAACAGACAGCATACATCCCCAAATGTTGTCAGATACAAGCTCAGGTTAATAAAAGCATGGCAAGCTGATACACAGGAATTAAGACATATTGACATACATCATATGTTGGTCATCACAAAAGAATAAACACAGATTAAAGGATTTCTTAGTTGCTCAAAGAAGAGTATGAAAATGCCTACCAATACATCGTGCGATGATACAGTTGTTTGTAAGGACATGTATAACATATACTAGATAAACCTACTGATACATCAAGGATAAAACTTAAGATTGACGTGTGAGGGGTGTCTCCTAATGTACTATCATCTCCCTAGTTGTTTACAGACACAACTGAACGTCTTTTGCACATGTTGCAACGTTGCTTTTCTTTAATGCTAGTAAGCACAAAGAATGGCTATTGCATAACCTTTTTTTTTTTTTTAATAATAATAATAATAAGAACATAACAGACTAAGGTCACAAATATTACTTTTGAATGGGAAAGAAACGTAACCCTATCATGTTGACTAGCTCATCGAAACGAGCACGGGAAAAGGCTTTGGTGAACAGGTCGGCATTCTGCTTAAGGGTATCTATTTGGACCAGATCAATTAGGTGTTTTTCATAGCAATCACGAATGAAATGAAACCTAATTTCTATGTGTTTGGTCTTAGAATGTTGGACAGGATTACGTGTAATACATATAGCAGCAGTATTATCTATATGAATGGGAGTCATAGTTAAGAGTAAACCGTAATCGCGCAACTAGTGTTGTATCCAAAGAACCTGGGAACAGCAACTGGCAGCAGCAATGTATTCAGCCTCTGCGGTTGAGGTAGAAACAGTCATTTACTTTTTGCACTGCCATGATACGAGCCGTGGTCCAAGAAACTGACATCCACCAGAAGTGAACTTCTTATCCATATTGCATCCCCCATAATCCGAGTCCGAGTAAGCAGTGAGCGCGAAGGTTTTCTCATTAGAATACCATAGACCAAGAGTTGGTCTACATTTGAGATAACCGAAGATTCGCGTAACTGCCTTCATGTGAGACACCTTCGGTTTAGCCTGATACCTGGAACAGAGAGAGACTGCAAAGACAATGTCCGGACGCGATGCAGTGAGATACATCAGAGAACCAATCATAGATCGATAATCTTTTTCCGGACAGTCCTCTTCATCTTCCGCTGGACCAAGGTGATGATTCAGCTCTAAAGGCGTTCCATAGGATTTACAGTCAGTCAAGTTGTACCGCGTAAGCATATCATTGACGTACTTGGACTGATGAATGTAAATCCCTTTAGCAGATTGTTCGACTTGTATGCCCAAGAAAAAGTTCAGCTTCCCCATTGCACTCATTTAAAATTCTGACTTCATGATCCGCTCGAAATCGCGACACAGTTCATCCTTGGTAGAACCAAAAATGATGTCATCCACATAAACTTGTACTAATAACAAGTCCTCCCCTGCATGCTTGATGAAGAGAGTACTGTCGATCATTCCTCGTACAAAACCATTCTTCAGAAGATGAGTCGCAAGCCGCTCATACCAAGCTCTAGGAGCTTGATGAAGACCATACAATGCCTTGTCCAGCTTACAGACGTAGTTCGGATGAACAGAGTCTTCAAAACCAGGCGGCTGTTTGACATAGACTTCTTCAACCACTTGACCATACAGAAATGCACTCTTAACGTCAAGCTGGTAAACCCGAAATCCTTTGAATGAAGCGTATGCCAGGAAAATGCGGATGGATTCCAAACGAGCAACCGGGGCAAATACTTCATCGTAGTCCAAACCTTCAATTTGAGTGAAGCCCTGGACCACTAGACGTGCTTTGTTGCGAATTACCAAGCCCCGATCATCCTTCTTCACACGATATACCCAACGAGTGCCAATAGGATGAACACCCTTGGGTAAAGGCACCAAAGTCCATACTTGCAGCTTGTTGAATTGTTGAAGCTCTTCCTGCATAGCCTCAACCCAGTATGGATCCTTTAACGCATCAGCTGTCTTCTTCGGTTCTACTTGTGAGAGAAAGCATTCTTCAATTTCCGAAGCAAGACAAACAGGATCAGTGACGGTAACAGGAGACGGTGTCAACACAGATTGTTCAGCAGCAGCAATCTGTCGTCTCGTTAAAACACCTTTGTTTAAATCACCAAGAATGGCATCAACTGGATGTGACACATTGATCCGAGAACTCGGAATTGCAGCCGGAACGATGATAGAATCAAGGTTTGTAGAGTCAGCTTCAAGTTCGAGTTGAAGAGCAGGTAAATCTTCAAGGTCAGATGCAGGTGATTGAACAGAATCCTCAAACATTTGTTCCTCATCATTTGTAGGATCAGGAACATTCTTAGTAACGAGTGGAGGTGGAGTCTCACAAGTAGCAGCAGGAGCAGTTGCTGGTGTTCCTGTAGGTGGTGAAGGAACAGAGATGGGTGGTGTCTCAGAAGCGATGTCCAGCCCATGAAGTAGTGTCACTATATCCTCTTCTTCATCCACCTCAGGAATATTAAAAGAATCAAACAGTGTAATGGAAAAAGGTGACTTCAAAATGTTCTTCCACACGCTTGGACACTAGATTATACACACGTTTGTTTGGTGAGTTATTAGAGAATCCTAGAAAAACACCTTCACAAGATTTCTCACCAAACTTAGCAATTCGTTCCTTGGTGTGCATAATAGTGCATAGGCAGCCAAATGGTTCAAGAAACTGTAGATTAGGCTTTCTGTTGTTGAACAATTCATAGGATGTCTTGTTCTTCTTCTTAACCATTAACACCCGATTCAGAACATAGCAGGCCGTATTCACAGCTTCGGCCCAAAATGTGATTGGAAGCTTAGAGTCAGATAGCATTGTACGTGCAGCCTCAATCAAAGTCCTATTCTTACGTTCTGCAACCTCATTTTCCTGTGGAGTCCTTGCGGCACTGAATTGGTGTTCAATACCATTGCTCAAACAGTACAGCTCTATAATCGAGTTCTTAAACTCTGTACCGTTATCACTCCTTATCTTCTTGATTCTCAACTCACAAAGATTTTTCAGTTTGTCGAATAGATAGATGAGAATCTCAGGCACTTCATCCTTGGTCTTCAGAAAATAAACCAGAGAAAACCGCGAATAATCATCCGTCACAACTAGGCAATACGAAGCTCCTCCCAAACTCTTCTTTCTGACTGGCCCGAATAGATCCATGTGAAACAGCTCCAAGGGCTTCTCAGTTGAATTGGCCAGCTTCGGTCTGTGAGACTTCTTGTGTTGCTTTCCTTTCTGACAAGGGACGCAATGATCATTCAGTCCAAAGGATTGCTTAGGGACACCTCGCACTAGATCATTCTTGATCAGGTAGTTCATCTTGCGAAAGTGCAAGTGTCTCATACGCCTGTGCCATAATAACGATTCCTTCTCAGGAGCTTTAGATAGAAGACATGTGAGCTGTGTAGTTTCCGCAGTACTCATGTCAAGAATATACGTGTCTCGTTCCCGGGGTGCCCTCAGAAGCACCCATTCTTCAGGGATAACAAATCCCGGCTTCAATATGCAACACTCGGTGTCTGTGAAAGTAGTAGTGTACTTTTTATCGCACACTTGAGAGACACTGAGAAGATTGTGTTGCAATTGTTCTACAAAATTCACCTTCTCAAAGCTTACCATTCCATTAGTAAGCGTACCCTGACCAGAAATATCTCTCCCTTTGTCACCAGCGAAGGCCACATATCCTCCATTGTAGGCATGAACCTCAGATAAAAGGGAAACATCACCGGTCATGTGCCGAGAACAACCGCTGTCGATATACCATTTACTATTCTTTACAGATTCAGGTTGCTGCGGCGCCACAAACAAGGTAAATTAGTTAGAAATGGAGACCCAAGCCTTTATAGTCTTGGGTACTCCAGTAACATCATCAACAATGACCACATCAGTCAAAACTTTGTTTTCAAAAAGTTTAGAATGTTTTACTGATGAGGTATTGTCGGATGTAGAATCTTTGCAAGATTCTTTAATCTTCCAAACCTGCTTTGGTTTGGATGCTTGCGAGTCAACAACTTTGAGCTTCAAGTTTTGCAGAGTATTTTGCTCAACTTTGTTGACTTTGACAACTGGGACAGGAGTCTTTGAGCTTTTCATTGAAATAGATTTCTTTGAAGGATTCTTAAATTTTGAGACTCGCGAAACCTGTTTCCCCATACTGTTTCTTCGCAAGCACGGGACAAACATTAATCAAATGACCTTGCTTCTTGAGGTAGAAGCAGGATCGATGCTCAACACTTGATTGAGATTGAGGAATAAACCGATGAGCTCGACCAAAAGAAGCATGTGTTGAACAGTCACATTTACGTGAGCATTCAACAAGAGATGCTTTAGAAGAGTTTTTAGAAGATTTATTTAATATAGTTGTTTTAGAAACAATCTTCTTTTGAGGTTCAGCCATAGCTTTACCTTTTCCTTTTGTTATAGCCTGTTCATTTCGTTCGATAGTAATTATATGATTTTCAGGCTTGACGTTTTTCTTAACTGGTCGATACTTCTTGATTAGTTATATCCTCAATTTCAATTTCCTCTTCAATAATATGAGGAAGCACAGAAAGAGTCTTTCCTAATTTAGGCTCAACTATATTTTCAGACTTAATAAGTTCAGTCTGATGAATCTTGGCCTTAATAGGTTTAACTTTCTCAACCTTTTGAGTCTTACTTGTTTCAGACTCACTAGTATTAGCCCTAACTGGCTCGGGCCTACTAGTTTCAGGTTGTTTGGATATAATGAAGACAGTTTCAGCCTTAACTAGCTCATGCTTACTTATTTTGATGTTAACAGCAGGTTTGACAGGTTTAACATCTATCTTTGTAAAGATAGGCATTAAGTCATTAACATTATCCCTAACAGGCATGGGAAGATAATCCTTAGGAGGTGGGACATGATGAAAACCAAGTCCTGCCTTACTTTTGGTATCGGTCCTCTGTGCCTGTAGGATTTCATCAAAGACTAGAGAGGAGACCGAAAAGTTTGAAAGCTTTTTCTTTAAATTTAGAACCTCAGTTTGAGACTCAACAAGTTCTTTTTTAACAGATGATAGTACATCAACGTAGCTACCAATTTCATCTTGTTGTTCAAAAATCTTAGCTTTCAATTCCTTTTTCTCTTCTAAAATAGCTTTTAACTTTAAACCACTTGCCTTATCACTGTTTCTTAACATGTCATTTGTTTCATTTAAATTTTCAATAACAGTGTTAAGGCGTTTGGTATCCTCTCTATACCTGTTTAGTTGGTTAGTCAATTTAATGCACGAAATACAAGATAAAGGTTCGTCATATACCTCATGCACCTCAGCCATCAGTGCCTTTTCTGCATCATCCTCATCTGGATCAGACCATTCCCAAGCATTGTTAGAAAGCAGCAGTGCAGCGGAAACCATTGCCTTCTCATCATTTTTGGTCTTATCAGTTGAGTTGTACTGAGAAGGTTTAGATAGGCCAGAAGGTGGGTTCTTCTTGCGGTCACATTCACGAGCAAAGTGTCCATAGTTATGCACTGGTAGCATTTCACCTTGCTCTTGTTAAAACCCAGACCCTTCTCTTCCGAATCAGTGACATTCTTCCTTCCAGTTTTCTTTAAGAAGTTCTTGACTCTTCTTGTGAGCATAGCCATGCTCCACTTCAAGTCCATACGCTCAAGCTCTTCTTGATCAATTTGACTGAAATCTTCTTCAGTCAGATCCACAGTGTTGTTCTTGTTGGATAGGAAGTCATCATAAGCCGACAAGAAAGCTGTAAAGACAGCTGCATGTTCTTCAGCAACTGCAGGAGATGCACATTTGAAGTTTGAATAAGCACCACTCCCACTTGAAGAGTTGATGGAAGAATATCCAAATCCACCAGATGTACTTGGAGCACTAGAACTACCGGAACCTCCAGAGAAAAATGCAGAACTAGCAGCTTGAGTCACTGCAGCAGGAACATCTACACCATATAACTTCGGGTTCTGAAGGTGTGCAGTAGCTTTGGTTTCCTTTTTCTGCATATCTAAGAGATCAGCAGCAATCTGTCCAACCAAATCATCTAGCTCCATGTCCATAATGTCTTCATCTTTTTCCATCAGCAGCACTCGTGTATTCCACTTTTTGGGTAAGGAACCCAAAAGCTTCTTGTTAACATCAGTTTTGTCGAGATTTACACCTCCCTCGACCAATTCACTAACAAGCTGTGAATATCTACTGCACATATCTTCAAGAGATTCAGTAGGCAGCATGTCAAAGACTTCAAACTGTTTCTTGACTAGATCCAGTTTGTTCTGTTTATACTGATCACTGCCACAACATTTCTTTTCAAAAGCAATCCATAAATCATACGCAGTTTTGTGGTGGCGAAGTTGTCGGAGAATCTGTTGAGGTAAAGCCATGGTAATAGCAGAGTAAGTCTTCTTTTCAGTGTCAAAAGCCTTACGTTCCTCAGGAGTCATAGACTTAATGGATTTTTCAGGAATAGGTCCATCAAAGATACCGGTCCTCCCGGGGCGTTCATATCTTTCTTCCATATAAATTAGCATTTCAGGATCGTTGAAAGATACAAATGCTTCAAATCTCTAACGCCAATCCGAGTAATTCATTCCATTTGTATACATAGGTGGTTTATTTGTTGAACCCACCTCACTATTATGTTTTAACAAAGCCCCAACTTGTTGAATAGATGCTGATGCAGAAGACGTCATCGTAACGGGCTCGAGAGATTTTTCAAAAAATTTGCTAAAACTGGAGTCAGCGACACAACTGTTGTGTCGCAGAAGATCTTACAGCGACACAAATATTGTGTCACAAGATATCTGTGGCGCAGACCTTGTGTCGCAAAACAAGTATGTCGCAACTTTATGTCGCAAATGTTAAGGTCGCTAAAACCCTATTAGCGACACAAATTTATGTCGCAGACTTGTGTCGCAAAACGGCGCTGTCAGACCCCAGAAAACTCAAAAATGAAATATTTTGAAACCTAATGATTTTTTAATGAAAAACTTCGTAAAAGCTTAGTTTTTTAGGCTTAAAAACTTTAAGTTTCAGCTTCAAAACACTTTATAATGAAGATCAAACACCAAAAAATGTTAAATAATCAAAATAAGTATAAAAAACTTACCAAAACGATTTGATACCACCAAAATCAATGATTATGGCTCTGATACCAATTCTTGATCCCTTAATATGGATCTTTTAATCAAATCGTATGGAGGAGACAATCACAAGAATATAAAGCAAAAACAAAGTGGAACAAATGCAATAAATAATACTTTATATTCCCAAATACCCAAATATTCTCTCTCAATCAATGTAGCAGCCAAAAATACAGAGAATAAAGTGTGTGTGAAAGTCTTGCCCTAAATATCTCTATCTTTGATATTTATACTAAACAAACTGGCTGACTTATGCGACACAAGCCTTGTGTCGCAGAGATCACTATTGCGACACAAACACTGTGTCGCAACTACAACACCTGCGACACAAGCTTTGTGTCGCAGAACACAGAAAATGTAAACTTAACAAGTCTATTACATTTACAAACACATTACAGACTCGACCAACTAACAGACACACTAAGATGTATCAACACATTTACATGATTATTAAATCTTGTGCTTTTGATTGGACACAATGAATGAATTGAATTAGGTTAGTAGAATTATAGTATAAGTGGATTATATTAAGAGAAATCTTGTATGATTAGTAATCTCTAGGACACTATGATTATATAAATTGAATCATCAAGTTAATAGAGTTAATTATTCATAATTGGAGTTTATAATTTGTCAAGGACACTTGCATTTTATGATTCCAATCAAACAATTGCATTGTGAAAACAAGTAATTTAGAGTGTTAATTATCATACGTTTATTACATTTCTATTTATTGTCCAACTCTAGTGGTAAAAAGTCTAGATGAACATGCTTTTACCAATTGGTTACTTATCAATTGTTGATACATTAGTATGTCTATCACTTGCTCTAGGTTTTGAGTTGTAATTAATTAGTGACATTCTGTATTTGGCGACATTGGCAAGATCGCTTAGGCGATATTGACAATATCGCATAGGCGATATCACCAATATCTCTATGTCGCTGATTAGTTACCTATAAATATGAGTTTAGGGTTTTAGTTGTGTGGTTGTTGAACTTGACGAATTCCAGAGAAATTTTGGATGTGTTTCTTCTCATTGTGGTCAGTATTGTATTCAAGCCTTGATTCTAATTCTTAATACAATATTGTTTGTGCTTGTGATTAAAACGTACTTGTGTTTAGCTAGTGATTTCCGCTCATTAGCTGTTGAACATTGATTTGCATGTATTCTGTCTTTTAGTCGGTCCTACAATTGGTATCAGAGCCATATATCCATTGGATTAGTGGTTATTAAATCAACAAAAGTACGTTAAAAGTGGTTAAATAATTAGTTTCATATAGGTTGATTGCTTGTTAGCCTTAAAACTGATTGATTTACTGCCTTTTTGTGTTTTCTGGATTAGTGTTCGTCATTTGCAACCCTAACTTCGTTTGATCTTTCAGATTAAAAAAAACTTTTTAGGTTTTCCAGTCGTTTCAGCGATATTAGAAGCGATATTGCCTTAATATCGCCTCTAGGGTTTCAGCGATATTACTAGAGATATTACTTGGTGTCGCCTAATTAACTTTAGCGATATTACGTGGTATCGCCTGTGGTATCGCAATTTTTATCTGATTCTGTTTTGCGCTTTAATTAGCGATATTGATAGCGATATCATCAATATCGCTCCATCATCAGCTCCTAAGCGATATCATCAATATCGCTTTACTATTTTAAATCAGAATTTTTAAAATCAAAACTTTTATTAAAATATTTTAAAATGTTTATTTTACAAGCTGTTAACGCTATGTTAAAACATAATGCTGAGGTTGGTAGCGCAAACAAACCTCCATTCTTTGCTCCGAGAATGGAGTATACTGAATGGAGAGGTCGATTTTTATCCTTTGTTGCTTTTACTGACCCTGAAATGGAGATCCCGTTAATCGAACGCTACGTTCGACCGGCTGCTAGTGGTGTTCATGTGGGTGTTCCTCCTCCAAAACCCATTCGTTCTATGACTAGTGAAGAACGAAAAGCTTGGGAATGCGAAAGAAAGGCTCATTCTGCTATAACCATGTCTCTTCCGGCTGACACCATGAAAATGTTTAAACAACATGAGTTAGCATATGATCTGTGGAATGCAATTGCTGAAAGATGTGGAGGAACTGTCGAATATAAGCAAACCAAATTAGAATTTGTGAAGAAACAATATGATCTGTTTGATATTCAGAAAAATGAGTCAGTCAAGGATCTATTCTGTCGCTATTCACGTCTTGTGAACGAACTTACTGAGGGAGGTTACAATTTCTCCACTATTGTGGTCAACAAGAAACTGTTAAATGCTCTTCCTCCTAACTGGGAAACAAGAGTATTAATGATGGAGAGTGATCCTGAAGTGTTAGCAATGTCCCTAGATAAACTTGTTGGAAAACTAGAGACTTGTGCTTTGGACATTCAGAAGAAAAGCACTAGATCTACCTCTTTGCTTACTGACTCAAGCAGTTTTGGATATGGAAGCACTGCTCTCATAACTGGACCATCTACAGGAACCACTTATTTTTCAGGTGGTACTTCTGCTGGAACGCTTTCTTCTATCCCAGCTCAATCAACTTCCTCTTCTACTGCATCACACAATGAGCATGCAGTAATCTTCAATGCGTTTTTATCATCATATGATGACTTCTTATCAAAGAGGATTAGCTCGGTAGATCTTACCGATGAGGACTTTGCTCAAGTTGATCCTGATGAGCTAGAGAGAGTTGATCTTTGTTGGAACATGGCTATGCTTACTAGAAGAACGAAGACATATCTGAAGAGAACGGGAAAGAAATCTCTTGAAGATGTTACTGATAAGACTAGCATGGGTTTTGGTAAGTCCAAGATTAGATGCTACAAGTGTCAAAATCTGGGCCATTTCGCTAGAGAGTGTGAGAAAGGTAGACAACCGTCTACTGGATTTACCAAACCTTCTACTTACAAGAAGGAAAATGAGATCGCAAAGGCTGTTCTAATGTTGGATGATGAAGCCTATGATTTTTCTGCTGTGGATGAATGTTGGGACATGTTATTGTGACAACAGATCTAGCTAGTAATAGGACTAGTGTATTTATTGTCAAACTTGTAAAATTGTTTTGACTCGTAAATATATGATATTAACTTATTATTATTATTTGTTTATTATATTTAGACAAGTAACGAATTCAAGTTAAAGTCAAAGTCACGATTTGAGAAGTCAACTCGCAAGTCATAAAACTTGCGAGCTGAGATTTCAACTCGCAGGAAATCTGGACTCGCAGGACTCACCTGCGAAGTGAGATCTGGGCTCGCAGCCAGATCTGGACTCGCAAGGCCCATGGGCTGCGAGTTGAGTCAACTCGCAAAGCCCATCGCCTGCGAATTGAACCAGATATAAATATTTTAATGCTGCTCAAAATTTGGGGGTGAGTCTAGAAATCCGTGCCATTATTACACACAGGAAATATTTAATTATTCTCCTCGTTTTTTGTGCAGATATATTTATTATAGTATTAAAGGCTCGGTTTTGAGTGATTAACTTAGTTAATAATCAAAACGAAGCCCTTCAATTGATAATAAAGTTATATAAGCTTAAACCTAACGTATTGACGGATTCCGCACCTCAATACTTAAAGATAATCCGTTATCGAACCAAGATCTAGCGACCTTATAATTGGTATCAGAGCTTTCGGGCTTAGAAACGTTGTGGTTACAAGGTTTTTGGTTATATAACATCTTTAGGGTTGTTTTACGATCGAAATCTACTGATTTAATCGTAAAAATACCAAAAAGTTCAGTTCCCAGATTTCGAGGCGCCGTTTTGCGAGTTGAGATTTGGGTTTTGTTTTCTGCGAGTTGAGATCTCTGCGAGTTGAGATTTCCTGCGAACTGAGATTCCCTGCGAGCTGAGTTTTGTTGCGAGTTCAGATTATTGATTTAGCAAGATAACTTGATTTTTGATTTTAAAATGTCTGATTTAAGCCGTATGATCGAGATGGAACACGAGGTTGGCAAATCTAATGTTCCACCGAAGTTACTCAGACTTGAGGACTATTATGGGTGGAAAGACAGATTCGAAAGTTACTGTAGATTCCACGACATCACTATTTGGCTGTGTATTAAGAACGGATATGTTGCACCTACAGCTGAGGTAGGGAATGCAACTGTAATTGTGCCTTACGACAGGATGAATGACAATCAGAAGAAAGAATTCACTATTGATAATAAGGCACATTCATCGATAAAAATGAGCCTTCCCAAGGAAATCAATCACCAATTGAAGTCCTTTCACACAGCTAAAGAGCTCTGGAATGCTCTAGAGAAAAGGTGTGAGGGAAGCCCTCAGGTGAAGGCAGGCAAGTGTAATCTTCTGAAAAAGCAGTTTATGGTATTTAAAGCTTTTAGAGAAGAGGACCTTGAAGCCTACACTACCCGGTTTTATCATTTATTAAGTGAACTTGACGACCACGAAATTTTCTACAATGACAAGGAGAAAACCGACAAATTCATTGAGGGTTTGCCTGGTAAGTGGGAAATGTATGGTATCATGCTCAAAGACAATGATGAAAGGTATGCCACTATGACCCTAGAGCAGGCTATTGACAAGCTCAGGGGTTATGATTTCTCCAAGAAAACAAGAGATACAGATTCTAATCACCTACAGAATCCAGGTTTATACCATGGAAAGACCAGTATCTCTAATCCTTCATCCAATTCGACCACTGCATTGTTTGATGAACTCGGAGAAATGTTAACAGAGGATATGTGCTTCATAGCTTCGGATGGCGGTGAAAAACGAAGCAGGAACAATTCTTCTGATAAGTCTACTCAAGGGCATCATAAGATGCCGATGAGTGTGAAATCAGCAGAACAACAACTTTCAATGCTGGCTTCATTCGTTGCTTCCTATGAAAATTATATTCTAGGGAAGATTAATGATCCTGCACAATTTGATGAAGATTATGATCAGGTTGACCCTGATGACTTAGAGGAAATGGACCTCCAGTGGCAACTGGCTATGGTGTCAAGGAGAATAAAGAATTTCCTAAAGCGTACGGGTAAGAGAGTTGTTGGAAATCGACCAGGGTTTGACAAGTCCAAGGTCAAGTGTTATAACTGTCAAGGTTACGGACACTTCGCCAGGGAGTGTCAACGAACGAAGGCTGATACAGGCATTGCAAAACAAGACTCGGGAAGTACTTTAACTTCCAAAGTCTTGGTAGTTCATCAAATTGATGGTTCCTATGATTGGTCTACTCCGCCTGAGCAAGCTCTCATGGCTGAAATAGACGATCGGGAGAATTCAACTGAATCAACTCCATACATGCCAACTGCTGAGGAATGTCAAGCTAATGTGCCACACATAGAAGTCAAGAGGAACGAGGAAGATGTGCTCTACATCAACTCGACTGAAGAAATGAGTCCCGATGACTTCGTTGCATACATGGCTGATGTACAGTCTGACAAGAAAAAGGTATGTCTGGATCTTCTTACTCTTGCTGATGTCTGTTACTTAGTTACTGACTTACAGACTCAGGTTAGTGTTTTTGCTGAATCTAACAAAACCTTAACATCTGAATTAGATATAGCTAAGTCTGATGTTCGTATGTTAGGTGAGGATAAGCTAGCATTAACTGAAAAGATTAAGAGTGATGCCTTAGATAAGACTAGTCTAACTGACATAATTAATGAACAATGTGTTAAGATAGACGGGTTATATCTAAACCTTAATGAGCTAAATAGAAATATTGCTATTAGGGATAAAGAACTTTCAGAGTCAAACATGAAGTTAGTAGAGCTAAATAGAAAATTTGAAGGTTATAGAACATCCTCTTTGACCTTAGATAGAATCATTAGCTCTCAACGTAGTGTGATAGATGTTACTGGCCTACGATATTCTGATGTTCCTCCGCCCTTTAATGCCAATTACACTGCTTCTACTTCTATTGACTTAGAGATGACAGATGCGAATCCTGAGACTGAGGATTTGAAAACTCAACAGTCTGAAGCATCTGAGACTCAGAAAGATATTATTTATGACCTATCATTAGACAAGAGTACAGTCAAATCATTCACTAAAGTATAATTTGTATCAAGTGGAATGATTGGTAGTACTAATGTAAATAATGAGGGAATTAAGAAACATACGGAGTTACCTTCAGTGTCTTCTGATCAGACAAAGAAGGAGTCTGCTAAGACTGTTAAGTCACGAAAGCAGATGTCATGCTTCAAGTGTCATCGAAGAGGACACGTATCTTCTTGTTGTCCCAATAAGAAGACGGAAGCTACTCTTAACCGCGAGAACAGTGATAAGACTAAAATTATCTCTAGTTCGAGCACAGACAGGTTAGGTACCAGACCAGGAATTGGTATTAAACCTGTTACTGCTCTTAAAAGAGATGCTTCTCACAGTGTCTCGCCGCCCAAACCTAAACGGCATGAAAATTTTAATAAAGATCAAGTGCCGTCGAGGTTTATGACTCTGAGAAGGAACCAAAGTCACTTTGAGATTGGTTCTACATCTCGCTCACAAGGAGTTAACCAAGGGTCCTATAATAATCGTAACCAAGGGCAGAAATTCCAGGGTTATGTATCGGGGAGGGTTGGAAGTCAGTCAACTCATTGACCCAGGACCACTAATCATCAGCAAGCTGATGCTCCTTCAAAAGTGACCAAAGCTCCTAATGGGAAGGATGGTTACTTTAAAGAGCTACAGTTTGTCGATGACAAGGGACAAACCAAGACCGTAATGGCTTGGGTCCCTCTTGATAACTGATTGTGTACAACTTGTATGTGCAGGAGCAGACTGCGAACAATGATAATTGGTGGTATGTTGACAGAGGATGCTCTAGGCACATGACAGGAACCAGAAGTCTGAAGACAGACTTCAGTGGTGGACTGAGACAAGGAGTGCACTTCGCTGGTGATAAAGGAGGAGTAATTACTGGGAAAGGAACAGTTTCAAATGGAACTTTGACTCTAGAGGATGTGAATTATGTTGAAGAACTAACGCACAACCTAGTGAGTGTTTCCCAAGTCTGTGATAAAGGTCATCCTGTTCTATTCACTGAGAAAGAGGCCTTGATCCTGAAGCCGAGTTTTATCATTCCCGAAAAATGGATACTGATGAAAGCTCCAAGGAAGAAGGACATTTATGCTATCAACATGAATGCTCCTATTACTTCAATGGTATCTACTTGTCTATTATCCAAGGCTTCAGAATCAGACTCTCTCCTATGGCATAGGAAAATGGCACATCTGAATTTTCGTAAAATGAACTACATAACAAAACATGAGTTAGTTCTGGGTGTACCACCGAAGAGCTTTGCTTTTGAAGACAAGTGTATATCTTGCTTGAAAGGAAAACAGCATAAGAAACCACACAAGTCTAAAACTGTGAACTCTATTTCCTCGCCTTTTGAGTTGCTACATATGGATCTCTTTGGCCCAATAAGCAAGAGAAGCATAGGTGGCAAATGGTACTGTCTGGTGGTCACAGACGATTTCTCTAGATTCTCTTGGGTATTCTTTTTGGGATCTAAGGATGAAACTCCGGGCATTCTTATGGAGTTTCTAGATCTAATAGAGAACATCTATAGAAAAAGAGTTAAGAGAATTCGTAGTGACAATGGAACTGAGTTCAAGAATTCTACATTGAATGTATATTGCTTAAGCAAAGGCATTCAACATCAATTCAGTGCACCATATGAACCTCAACAAAATGGTGTTGCTGAAAGGAAGAATAGAACTCTAATTGAAGCAGCGAGAACAATGCTTGCAGATTCAAGGCTTCCGGTCATATTTTGGGCAGAAGCAGTGAATACAGCATGTCATATTCTCAATCGGGTTCTTACGGTTAAAAAGCAGAACAAGACATGTTATGAGCTTTTGAACAAAAAGAAACCGAACTTAAAAGGGTTTGAACCCTTTGGAGTTTCATGTACGTTGTTGAAGACAAGTCACCAACCTAAATTTGGTGAGAAGGCTGACGAAGGATACTTCCTAGGTTACATGCCTAACTCACCAAACAAACAGGTGTTCAATAAAACTTCGGGACGTGTTGAAATAGTTTATAACATCGAAGTTACGAGCTATACACATGACTCGCATAAGGGATTGGATTGGCAATTTGATTATTCAGATCTTTTCAAGTCATTTAAAGTCCCTATCAGTGACTATGTCAGTAACTCAGATATTCCTAAGCATTTATTGTCGGGAGATGAGGATCCCACTCCTTCTCCAACATCGAGTGCTCAAACGTCTAATGCTAGGACTATTGTCGATACTGATGTGGTCCCCCCTATCGAGTCACAACAACCTCAAGATGATATACCTCAAGAGTGTGAGGATCCTGAAATTGCTTCTCAAAGGATTGTAGATGATGTTCTCACTCCTCTGAGACAATTAAGGATATCAACTACTAATGATGGTATACCACCTTTGGAGGAAATTGGTACCAACTCACAGGATGATATTCCAGTTGAACCTGTTACTTCAACAAGAATTAATAGGATTCATCCAATTGATAATATCATCGGTGATCCAAATTCTCCTGTTCTGACTCGGAATCAATCTAAAGCTAGTACATCCACTCATTCAAGCTTGTATGCTGAAATGAACGAGACAGGGATTACAAATCTATGTCTATATTCATGCTTTATCTCACAAATTGAACCTAAGAATGTTCATATAGCTTTGAAGGAAAATTCGTGGGTCGAGGCAATGCAGGAAGAACTGTCTCAGTTCACAAAATTGTAAGTTTGGGAGTTGGTTGACTTACCTGTTGGAGAATATCCAATTGGAACTAGATGGGTATTTAAGTGCAAGAAAGACGATCGGGGAATCGTGATTCGCAATAAAGCTCGTCTAGTTGTCCAAGGTTTCAATCAACAAGAGGGGATTGGTTACAATGAAGTGTTTGCACCTGTGGCTAGGCTTGAAGCAATTAGGTTATTCTTAGCATTTGCAGCCTCAAAGAAAATAAAAGTATTTCAGCTGGATGTTAAGAGTGCCTTCTTGTATGGCAAAGTCAAAGAAACGGTGTATGTTTCTCAACCTCCGGGATTTACTGATCCAAAGTATCCAGATAGAGTATATCGTCTGGATAAGGCTCTATATGGATTACATCAAGCTCCGAGATCGTGGTATGAAACATTGTCTACTTCTTGAGAATGGATTTACAAGAGGAAGAATTGACAGTACACTCTTTGTGAAATGGAAAAGGAGAGACTTTCTACTTGTTCAAGTATATGTTGACGATATCATCTTTGGGTCATCTGACGAAAAGATGTGTAGTGAATTTGAAAAAGTTATGAAGAACAAGTTTGAGATGTCAGCAATAGGTGAATTGACATTTTTCTTAGGATTGCAAGTCGATCAAAAGAAAGATGGATATTTCATTCATCAGACTAAGTATACTAATGAGCTTCTAGAACGATTTAAGATGGAAGAATCAAGAATTTTTCATACTCCTATTCCGGAAGCTCATGGTATTGGTCCAGATACATCGAGTGATAGAGACGTGGATCCTACTCTTTACAGGGCCATGATTGGATCACTAATGTATCTTACAGCATCAAGGCCTGATATAATGTTTGCAGTATGTGTCTGCGCAAGATATCAAGCTACTCCTAAAGAATCTCACATGCAAGCTGTAAAACGAATTCTTCGTTACCTCAAAGGGAAACCAAGGCTGGGACTTTGGTATCCGACTGATGGAGACTTAGATTTTGTGGCTTACACTGATTCTGATTACGGAGGATGCAATCAAAATAGAAAGTCTACAACCGGTGGATGTCAATTCCTAGGAGGTAGACTAGTCTCTTGGCAGTGCAAGAAACAAACCTCAATCGCCATATCTACATGTGAAGCTGAGTATGTTGCTGCTGGCAGCTGTTGTTCTCAAGTTCTGTGGATACAACAGCAATTGCTTGATTATGGGTTGAGTATAACAAATACTCCTATGATGATTGATAATGAATCAACGATCTCAATAACCAATAATCCGGTCAAGCACAGTAAAACTAAACATATTGATATTCGACATCACTTTATTAGAGACTGTGCCGAGAAGAACTTGATAAAGTTACCTAAGGTTCCATTTGTAGATAATTTAGCAGACTTATACACCAAAGCGTTCGACAGAGCTCGATTCGAGAAATTGGTGCAACTAAATGGAATGAGAAATCCAGAGGATTAGTCTTCCATAGAGTTGGTTTGTAATAATTAGTCGTTTATATTTATTAGTTTATGTTTATTTATTTTTATTTTTTTTTAAAAAAAAGGAAAAGGGGGTCAGCCGTATGGCATTTATTTGCTTGTTACCTAAGGGGAATCCCTCCGATATTGGTTAAGTCTTTGTCAACTGGGAAATGATAGTAAATTAGAGGAATCAGATTAATAATTGTAGGCAAAACTCTTGAGTTAGATGTGTTAGTAGATTCAAATTAGTTACATGAAGTTTACATCTTTAAAACCAGACTTTTACTTATCTTTATTTTAGTATACACCTCTCTCCACACGTTATACTTTGCTTGAAAACTTAAAAAATCTAGACAGCTTCATTACATGATTTACTGGTAGGCAAATTCTGCTTTGATTTCTGAGCATATAATAAGCTATAAATCTTCTGTGTGTTATCTCGTGTGATTTGCTATATGATTTATGACATAAGTCTTAATTGATGAAGGATAGTCTGACCATACACTGTTATCTTGTATCTATGAAAAATATGTCAAGACAAATAATAAGAATTATGACTGTTAGTGAAACTACTGGTGTCTTTATTGTACTTAGTATAGACCTGACTCCTTTAGTTTTGCCAATGGTTTCAATCTTGTTTTGTCTATACTAAGGGATCTTATGTTGTACTAAGTACAGAACTAGAACCACTAGTATCTACAAAACGGGTTTGATGTTTGTCACATTTTAAAATTCACTCAAGGGTATGTTATATGCTTCGAAAAGAACATCATTTAGTGACCTCTACCTTAAAAGTGAAAGATACAGTGTTATGAGTCCTACTAAATTTCTCAGTATGTCATATTTTGGATTACATTTAGGTAATACACATTCAAACAATAAAAGGTTTGCTTGGAAATCAGTGAAGACTGTGTTTATATGGATTATAATACCGGTAATCGTCTTGAACTGTCTGTAATATTTAAATTACTTCATTTTGATGTAAATGTTATATTCTGTGGAGATAGGTAACCAAGTTATACTTTTATAAATGTAAGTTGAAAAATGGTTAAATTGTGAGATTTTGTGTAACTTATTGAGAATTTCATGAGGTATGAATACTAACAATCTTCTTAGAACTTTTACTCATCAATTGGTTCAGCTGTTTCCTTTTGATATGATCCCACTGTCGATAAATTTTTAACGCCCTCGATTAGGATTTATTTTAATTTATTTTATTGTATTTTATTTTTCGTCTAAGTGTTTCATTAATACAAGGGTACTTGATACCAATGATTATTATGAATCATTGTACTATTATTTATTTCATTTTATCTTATTTCTCTTTATTTTATTTTACTTATGATTTTATTATTCGTATTATCGCATGACTGCACAAGTGAAAGATCCTCAGATTTTAGACTTGTGCGCGTTTTTCTAAGAAAGACAAGTGAAAAATATTTTATTTTAGACTTGTACACTATTACATGAGAAAAACAAGTGAAAGATACATTTATTTTAGACATTTTTAGTTTTTGGACTTAAAAATCACGTTTTATAATTAAAATGTATTTTTTGGACAAAAATTGCGAATTGAGAATAGTGTTGCGAATTGAATTGGGCTGCGAGTTGAGTTCTGCGAGCCGAGATTCAATGGGTATAAAAAGGGCTGCGAGTTCACTTGTTACAGTCCTGCGAATTCACTTTACCTTGCGAACCCACATACACTGCGAACCGAGAACACTATTTCATTTCATTTTCAAAATTTCTATTTGGACATCGAACATTTGATCTCATAGCATTTATTCACTTCATCTTTGCGCATTTATTGAGGTAGAAGTCAAGTGATTCCATCGAGTAATTAACCCACAATCGACATTTTAATAAAAATGAGGGTTTTGATTTTTAAATTACAAAAATCATCAAAATTGTAGCTCATATGGACAAGAAACCTTAGGGTTTATGTAAATCTAAGTCTATTGAACAAAATGACATAGCCTGATCATGTTATAACTCGCCAAAATTAATTGTAAAATGACGTCATCTTTGTAGTTCATGCTGCGAGTTGAGATCCAGACTCAACTCGCAGCCCACTCCTGCGAGTCCACTTTGCGAGTTCACTTGCGAGTCCAACTGGCGAGTTGACTTGCGAGTCCAACTTGCGAGTCCAACTTGCAAGTCTGCCCTGCGAGTTGAACTTGCGAGTTGAACTCTGCGAGTTGAGCTTGCGAGTTGACTTATGTTGACTTTGCGAGTTGACTTCTGTTGACTCTGCGAGTTGAGCTTGCGAGTTGACTTCTGTTGACTCTGCGAGTTGAGCTTGCGAGTTGACTTATGTTGACTCTGCGAGTTGAGCTTGCGAGTTGACTTCTGTTGACTCTGCGAGTTGAGCTTGCGAGTTGACTTATGTTGACTTTGCGAGTTGAGCTTGCGAGTTGACTTCTGTTGACTCTGCGAATTGAGCTTGCGAGTTGACTTCTGTTGACTCTGCGAGTTGAACTGCTTGCGAGTTGAAATTTTTTTTTAATTTAATTTATGAACTCTAGATTTTTAATAGTTAAGAGTTATAAATTAATTAACGGTTTGTCGTGTCGACTTGACTGTGAACACGAAAAACCTTATACTTTCCACTTATAAGACTGATGATCTCGTTTCATACGTTATATACTTGTAACAAGATTTATTAGCCAGTTCGATTCATTGATCTTATATTTGTTTAACAAACTATAATTGATAATTCAGTCTCACGGCTTAATAGTTCAATTATATTTTGTAGATCATATAAGCTGATCAATCTTAGTTAAACTAATTGTCTGACATTTGTATGATCTTTGATATTACAGATATGGCTCGACAATTCGTTGGACATCATAATGTTCTAGTGGATTTAGACGTCGATGCACGGGGTGCATCTAGATTGACTCGGATTCTTTCATATCTGGCACGGTCGAGAATTCGATATGCCATCACCGAGTCACTTGCCCTATCAAGAGATATAGTCACCCAGTTCTGGGCAAATATTATATATGATACCTCTATGAATCCTCCGGTCATCCAGACGCGTATTAATGATCGTCCGGTTATCTTCTCTGCCTCTGATCTGAGAAACATATTACAGTTGGGAACTGTAGAGCAGGAAGATGGACCAACTGAGTTTCCGTCTGACTTTATCGAGGGAGCTCTAGGACGAATGGGGTATGTTGGACCCAAGAGAGGCCGTCAGTTTTTGAAGGCGCTCGTTTTCGGAGAATGGAGGTTCCTGTGGCACGTTCTTGTCACTATTTTTGGACCTAAGAAGGGAGGCTATGATGAGTTGAGCTCCTCTCTCCTATCTGCTTTACTGTCACTGGTTTATAACAAACCATACAGTTTCTCCGATTACATCTTTGGGGAATTCGTTCACCAAATCTTGGGAGGTGTCAGGTCTCAATTCATGATATATCCCAGATTCTGCATGCTGATCATTCGGGCGTCTATCCCTGATCTGCCGGTTTTTCAATCAGATCTGAAGGTGGACACTATTGGGCTCAGGGCTTACAATGCTATGTTCATGCAAACCTCACGTAGGTTTGAGATGCAGCCTCAGCTAACAGAGCTGTTTGGATTCTTGGTTAATCCTGAGTATATTACGCCACCGAACAATGGTTGGATTGATGTTGATGTGGCTGCAGCTGTGCCTGCACCACAAGAGCTGATAGAGGAGGTTCTGAATCAGGCAAATCAGCAAGAGCCACAAGTTAATGCTGAAGTTGCTGCTGAAGTAGTGCAACAAGTTTTGGCTGAAAATGATGATGCAAATGATCCTATCTTGCAGGATGTGGATCAATATATTGCTGAGCCACCACGAGTTGAAGAGGACACTGATCAGGTCTTTAAAGATATAGATCAATTTTTGGCTGCAGGTCCGAGTACCTCTGGCCCACCTCCACCTACTGAGGCATCTGATGCTGTTGGGCCATCGGGCAGAGATGGAGAAGCTGCTTCTGCTTCTGAATCTGAGTCTGATGCTGATGATGATGATGATGAGACTGGACCACCAGGGTTTGTCTCCGGTATCCCTGAAGGGATGATTCGTCAAGGATCAAAATTGATTATGGATCCGGCATTGAAGTTAAAGAGGAAAGCCGTGGACCAAGATCCCGATTTTGTTTTGGTTGACGAAGAAGAAGAAGAAGAAGAAGAAGAAGAAGAAGAAGAGGAGGTGCTTATTACTCGACCTCGCAAGCTGATCAGGGAAACAGCTTCAACCTCTGCAGCTCCTATACAATCAAGTTCTACGCCCTCAGAGGCTGAAATGATTGCTGCTTTGGTTCGCCCGTCTTCGCACCCAACCACCAAATCTAGCAGGGTTGCGGCGCGTCTATTAACCGATGTTGCTACCGAGATAGCGAAGAAAATGCAACCGCCCGCTCCCACACCACCAACCACAACTACTGCTGCTCCATCCACCTCCTCTACGACTGATTCTGATCGTATTAATAGCTTAGAGTCCAGAGTTCGAGAGTTGGAAGAAACCGTCAAATTCTTGATTTCTCAAATGCTATCTATGTCTGATAACATGACTAATCAAAATGATGCTTATTCACTGCTCATCAAGACGAATAACAATCTGATAGATGATGTAGCTGACAAGCAGAGGCAAATTGATAGACTCAATCGCCTTGCTCACACCTTTCTGAAGGACGTGCCATCTCAGGGGGAGATTAAGGCCTTCCAAGAGTCTTGTAAAGAAGATGAGCTTGCGAAGAAAAAGAAGAATGATGAAGACGATGATCCCTCAACTGAAAAGGAAAGTGAGCTGGCTGGTCCTTCAACGACTCGTCAGCAGACTACACTTCAGGCGGAGTCTGCTGGAGCTAGTGGAAGTGGCACTGGAGCTGGTGCTGGTGCTGATAAGGGTGGAGCTGAAGAAGGTGACACTTGTATTAATATAGACTGATTGTAATTATTAATACATTGTAACTTTGAATTATTTTGTAATATAATTCTGTAATTAAGATGTTTAAACTTGAATGTTTAAAATGTTATAATTATGAATGTTTGTATATTATAAGCCTTTTGTAATTCTTAGATTGATTCAAGGAAATCAAAGATGACCTTCCAGAAAATCTCAGAAACAATCCCATGTTTAGACCTCTGAAAAGGAGAAAGCAAAAGGTTGGGATGTCTGTGGTAGATATAACTGGAAAGAAAGCTTCAAGGAAGGGGATCATCGGCTGGTATTTTGATTCTGACTTGAAACTTTTCGCTATCAAAAGGTTTGACGGAGTTCAATATTTTGATAAGAAGCTCAAAGTATTCAGTTCGCTTCCTCGATTTGAAATCCGAGACTTGGCACGCCTAGAACTGATAAATCTCAGTAATGATCCCTACGCAACTTATGTTGAGAGAATCATTCGGACTGAGGGTAGATCAATGAAGTTTGAGAAGATTAAGCCAAGAGTCGGAAAAAGGATCAAATTAAAGGAACGCAGTCAGAGAACTGGCCGAAGATTAAGGAAGAAAACTTATCCAGCTGTCAAGTGCATGCAGCAGATACCACTAAAACCTATGCCACAGAATATTCTGGGATCGAGACTGATTATGGATCCGGCGCTGAAGCTAAAAAGGAAAGCTATTGATCAGGATCCCGACTTTATTGTCGAAGAAGATGAGGATGAAGAAGAAGAGGAGGAGGTGCTTATTACTCGACCTCGCAAGCTGATCAGGCAAACAGCTTCAACCTCTGCAGCTCCTATACAATCAAGTTCTACGCCCTCAGAGGCTGAAATGATTGCTGATTTGGTTCGCCCGTCTTCGCACCCAACCACCAAATCCAGTAGGATTGCTACTCGTCTTTTGACCGATGTTGCTACCGAGATAGCAAAGAAAATGCAACCACCCGCTCCCACGCCACCAACTACAACTGATGCTGCTCCGTCAACCTCACCAAAGACTGACGCTGAACGCATTACACATTTAGAGTCCAGGGTTAGAGATTTGGAGGATACTATTAACTTCTTACAATCTCAAGTTCTGTCTATTTCTGGAAGTGTCACTGAACAGAACAACGCTTACTCACTACTCATCAAGACAAATAGGAATCTAATAGATGATGTAGCTGATAAACAAAGACAAATTGACAGACTTGATCGGCTAGTCACTAGCTTTCTGAAGGACAAGCCATCTCAAGGGGAGATATTGATATATCAGGAGTCCTGCAAGGAAGATGAACTAGTGAAAAAGAGAAGAAATGATGAAGACGATGATCCCTCAGCTGAAAAGGAAAGTGAGCTGGCTGGTCCTTCAACGACTCGTCAGCAGACTACACTTCAGGCGGAGTCTGCTGGAGCTAGTGGAAGTGGCACTGGAGCTGGTGCTGGTGCTGATAAGGGTGGAGCTGAAGAAGGTGACACTTGTATTAATATAGACTGATTGTAATTATTAATACATTGTAACTTTGAATTATTTTGTAATATAATTCTGTAATTAAGATGTTTAAACTTGAATGTTTAAAATGTTATAATTATGAATGTTTGTATATTATAAGCCTTTTGTAATTCTAGATTGACTATGATCGATAAAAGAGTTATAAGATCATATAATATATGATGTTCGCATATTATAAGACTTATTCAAATTTTAGATCGATTATCATAATCGATGAAAGATTTGAATAAGTGTATATATAATATATTTTAAATACACAAAGGGATTAATAAGAAAAATCTTAGATTGATTCAGGGAAATCAATGAAAGAACTTATCATATTAATCTATTTGTGTATGTATTTCTATAGGTCTTGAAATGTTGAACTTATCAGATATTGAAGGCGACATGCCAGATGAATTAGATGAGGACATTGACTTTGACCTTGAAGAAGGAGAGTTTGTACCTCCTGAAGATTGGACTTTCATTGTTAATGATGGGGCAGACGAGTGTGTAGATCTTGACGCTGATGTTGTTGAACACATCGTAAGCCCATCTACAACTAAAGTGGTCATCCAGGAAGAAGATGGAGAAAGGGTTGTTGATTTAGATGAAAATCTAGATGAATAAACCAGTTCTGAATCAGAAGATGACTTTCCAGAAAAACTCAGAAACAATCCCATGTTTAGACCTCTGAAGAGGAGAAAGCAAAAGTTTGGGATGTCTGAAGTAGATATAACTGGAAAGAAAGTTCCAAGGAAGGGGATCATCGGCTGGTATTTTGATTCTGACTTGAAACTTTTCGCTATCAAAAGGTTTGACGGAGTTCAATATTTTGATAAGAAGCTCAAAGTATTTAGTTCGCTTCCTCGATTTGAAATCCGAGACTTGGCACGCTTAGAACTGATAAATCCCAGTAATGATCCCTACGCAACTTATGTTGAGAGAATCATTCGGACTGAGGGGAGATCAATGAAGTTTGAGAATATTAAGCCAAGAGTCGGAAAGACGATCAAATTGAAGGAACGCAGTCAGAGAACTGGCCGAAGATTAAGGAAGAAAACTTATCCAGCTGTCAAGTGCATACAGCAGATACCACTAAAACCTATGCAACTGAATATTCTGGGAAATCTTCTGAATTGGCACGTGGATTCAGAGACTGGTGAAGCTGTCATGGTTGAAGCTGACGATGAAGTTGAATGAGGAGAAAAAGTAATTCTGACAGTCTATGACCATCGACACCTGATGAATCTGTCGAAGAAGGACCTGTTGAAGTTAAATGAAAATAGGATCCTGATGACTGAAGCATGGGGTGATCTGGCAAGAGATTATCAATTAATGGTGAAGACTTGTATTAGAATGAAGATTCATATGGGCAGTAGTATTTACAAGTAAAGACCAAAGACAAAGTTGAAGATAACGACGCTAGAGCTATTGTCAAGGGAGAGTCTGTTGGGACATGTTATTGTGACAACAGATCTAGCTTGTAATAGGACTAGTGTATTTATTGTCAAACTTGTAAAATTGGTTTTGACTCGTAAATATATGATATTAACTTATTATTATTATTTGTTTATTATATTTAGAAAAGTAACGAATTCAAGTTAAAGTCAAAGTCACGATTTGAGAAGTCAACTCGCAAGTCATAAAACTTGCGAGCTGAGATTTCAACTCACAGGAAATCTGGACTCGCAGGACTCACCTGCGAACTGAGATCTGGGCTCGCAGCCAGATCTGGACTCGCAAGGCCCATGGGCTGCGAGTTAAGTCAACTCGTAAAGCCCATGGCCTGCGAGTTGAACCAGATATAAATATTTTAATGCTGTTCAAAATTTGGGTGTGAGTCTAGAAATCCGTGCCATTATTACACACAACAAATATTTAATTATTCTCCTCGTTTTTCGTGCAGATATATTTATTATAGTATTAAAGGCTCGGTTTTGAGTGATTAACTTAGTTAATAATCAAAACGAAGCCCTTTAATTGATAGTAAAGTTATATAAGCTTAAACCTAACGTATTGAGGGATTCCGCACCTCAATACTTAAAGATAATCCGTTATCGAACCAAGATCTAGCGACCTTATAATGAACAAGAGAACGTAGCTCTTATGGCTGATGTTCAAAATGAGGTAGAATTTGACTCTTTTGGTTGTCATTCATGCATAAACTTAACCAACAGGCTTATAGTAGAAAATGATCGCTTGAATACAGATCTAACCAATCTTATTGAAGCGAACAAAGTTTTAAAGATAATGAAAAAGTTTTTTCTCTAAATCAAAAAACTCTTATTGAAGAAAAGAAGGAGTTAAAGGCAATGATTTTTAACAAACAAGATGAGATTGACAGTTATTTAAAACTCATTTCACATCTTAAAAAGGAACTTGCTGAAACTCAATCTGATAATGTGGATTTAAAACGACATGAGTCGCTTAAAGTCCTGAGTTCAAATAACAAGAAGGCTGAGCCTATTAAGACTAAATTTGAATCAATTATGTTTGTGCCTTCAACAAATGTTGAAGAGGTGGTAGAGGTGGAGGATGTAACTCATGAGGTTACACAGACAGTTCAGAAGAATAACAACAAACAAGAAAATTTAATCCTTACTGTCGAAGGTAGAGATAAAATATTTTCTAAAAAGAAATCTATAACTAAGAATTTAAAAATGAAACATGTAGAGAATATTCAAAATCATAAGGTTTCAATTAAAAATCCTTCATCTAAGATTTCCTCAACTATAAATACATTTACTCCATCATGCTCACATAAGTGTTCATGTGCTGTATATGTCCATGAAATCAAACGTCGTAGAGTTCCTCTTTCGCCAAAACCACTATCAAGTGATGATCAAACTTTCTGAGAGAGACGATCATGCTTATACTGTAAGAAGCAGGGTCATCTCATTGATCAATGTCCTGTGCTTGCTAGAAAGTGGGCATCTAGAAGTAATTCACGTTATTTTAAACATAAAAATTTTCAAAAGACAAAACAACATGGATTATCTCGAAATGTTTCAATTTCTAGAGTTAATAACATTACACGTACTCAACAAATTGTTCGAAAGGTTGATGTTGTTAACAAGCAACAAATTATTCCACTGAAAGTTTGGAAAAAGAAAGATGTAGGAAATAATGTGTCATCTGAAGTAATCACATCAGTAAAAGAAAATGATTTACTGAAAAACAAGGTTTTAACTGATGTGGTAATAATTGATGAAATCTCAGGAGTACCTAAGTCTATCAAGGCTTGGGTCTCCATATCAAACTAACAATCTTTTCTTTGTGTTGTGACAGTCAATGGGGCTGAATAGCAAGTGGTATGTTGATAGTGGCTGCTCACGACACATGACGGGCAATATCTCCCTCCTTTCTGATGTTAAACCTTACAATGGGGGATATGTTGCTTTTGCTGGTGATAATGGAGGAAAGATAACTGGTCAAGGCACTCTAACTAATGGTCAAGTGAGTTTCGAAAATGTTAACTTTGTGGAGGAGCTTAATCACAATTTGATAAGCGTCTCTCAAGTTTGCGATAAGAAGTTCACTGCTGCTTTTACTGACCTAGAGTGTTTGATTCTCAAGCCGGGATTTGTGATTCCCGAAGAATGGATCTTGATTCGTGCTCCAAGAGTGAAAAACTCTTATATTTTGGATATGAGGACTGTGGAAACTGAGGAACATACCTGTCTTCTAACCACAGCATCTACTAAGGATTCATTACTGTGGCACAGAAGGATGGGTCATATTCATTTTCGGAAAATGAATTATCTGGTAAAACATGATTTGGTGGACGGGATTCCTAAGCAATCTTTTGCTTTAGAAGATGATTGTGTTTCGTGCTTGAAAGGAAAACAGCACAAGAAGTTTCACAAATCTAAACAAGTCAATTCCATTGAATTCCCATTGGAATTACTTCACATGGACTTGTTTGGACCTGTCAGCACAAAAAGCATTGGCGGTAAATCTTACTGTTTGGTAGTAACTGATGATTACTCTCGCTTTTCTTGGGTTTACTTCTTGCGTACAAAGGATGAAACACCAGATATAGTGACCTATCTGTTCGATCGACTAGAGAATCTGTGCAATTTGAAGATAAAGAAGATATGTAGTGATAATGGTACGGAATTCAAGAACAAAATTCTTGAATTATATTGTCTACGTAAAGGAATTGTTCATCAGTTTAGTGCAGCGAGAACTCCGCAACATAATGGAGTAGCGGAGAGAAAGAATAGAACAATCATTGAAACTGCACGAACTATGCTGTCTGATTCTCACTTGCCGATTACGTTTTGGGCAGAGGCAGTTAACACGGCATGCTATGTATTAAACCGTGTTCTGATGAACAAGAAGAAGAACAAAACGTGTTATGAATTGTTGAATAACCGAAAGCCAAACTTAAAATTTTTGGAGCCCTTTGGATGTCCATGCACCATTTTAAATTCAAAGGACAAAGTTTCAAAATTCGGTGAAAAAGCTTTCGATGGGCTATTTCTTGGGTATTCGGTTAATTCTCCTAATAAGAGAGTTTTCAACAAACAAACGGGAAAGATCGAAGAACATTTTGAAGTAAAATGTTTAAAGTACACGGAGTCACCTAAAGAAAAAGGTCCTGATTGGTTGTTTGAGTATGATCATCTTGTTAACTCATTCAATCTTCCAAAATTCAATGAAGTGGATCAAGTTGTTACGCTTCTTCATGGCTTACATCTTAATCGGGATAACTCTTCATTCTCACCGTCCTCGACTCCTGCTACTACTGAAATTCTACTATCTTCGTCTACTGGTATTCCCGAGAGTTCTTCTGCAGATCAACAGCCCGAAGCTTCTCTTGATGCTGTTGACTATTCTGCGAATGAAGATGATTCTATCGCTCAAGAGGTGTTCTAACTAGAAGTAAAGCGGCTGAACCTTCACCAACGAATGATTCTTCGGATGAAACTTCTGAAGATCCTTCACTTACGTGTCTAAAGGTTGACATTGACGAATGCTTCTTATCCCAAGTTGAGCCTACAAAGATTGATGAGGCGCTAAAGGATTCACACTGGGTTTCTGCTATGCAAGAAGAGTTGCAGCAATTTGTGAAGCTGAAGGTTTGGGATTTAGTTCCACTACCCAAAGGTGTACACCCAATTGGAACTTGTTGGGTGTTTCGTGTCAAACGTGATGATAGGGGTGTGGTTATTCGAAATAAAGCTCGGTTAGTAGTCCAAGGGTATACACAACGAGAAGGTTTGGATTATGATGAAGTTTTTGCGCCTGTCGCAAGGATGGAATCTATCGTATCTTCTTAGCATACACGACGTTTAAGGGATTTCGTGTTTACCAATTGGATGTTAAAAGTGCGTTTCTATATGGAAAGGTTGCTGAGGAAATTTATGTCAGGCAACCTCCTAGTTTTGAGGATTCGGTTAACCCTGACTATGTGTGCAAGTTGGCTAAGGCCCTTTATGGTCTTCATCAAGCCCCGCGCGTTTGGTATGAAAGGTTGGCAACGCACTTGATTAAAAATGGGTTTGAATGTGGTCACATTGACAGAACTCTGTTTATCAAACGAACTGAAAATAGTCAGCTGCTAGTTCAAGTCTACGTGGATGATATTATTTTTGGTTCAACTGATGAATCTCTGTGTCGACACTTTGAAAAGATTATGAAATCTGAATTTGAGATGAGTGCTATGGGGGAGCTAAAGTTCTTTTTGGGTGTTCAAGTTGATCAATCACCGAAGAGCACCTACATTCATCAATCAAAGTATGTTAACGACATGTTGACACGCTATAAGTTGCATGATTGTAAAGAGTATGGATCTTCCATTCCAACAAATCACAATCTTGGACCGGATGAAGATGAGGAGGACTGTGAAGAAAAGCTATATCGGTCGATGATTGGATCTTTAATGTATCTTACCGCTTCTCGACCTGATATAGTATTTGCTGTTTCGCTGTGTTCAAGATATCAGTCTCAACCCAAGGTCTCTCACTTGAAAGCGGTTAAACGGATATTTGGATATCTCAAACATATACCTACTCTAGGTCTATGGTATCCTACAGAGAAGTCATTTGCTCTCACAGCATATTCGGATTCTGATTATGGTGGTTGTAGCATCGGTTCACGTTTAGTATCCTGGCAATGCAAAAAGCAAACGACAGTTTCTACTTCCACAGCGGAAGCTGAATATATTGCTGCTGCCAGTTGCTGTTCACAAATCTTGTGGATTCAGCACCAACTTCGTGACTACGGTTTACTCTTGACCATGACTCCTTTATATATTGATAATACTGCTGCTATATCTATCACTAAAAATCCTGTACAACACTCTAAAACCAAACACATAGAGATTAGGTTTCATTTTATACGGGATTGCTATGAGAAACATCTGATCGACCTTGTCCAAATAGAAACTGATAAGCAAAATGTTGATTTGTTTACCAAGGCCTTCTCTAGAACTAGGTTTAACCAGCTTTTTGATATGATAGGGTTGCGCTTCTTTCAAGAAAAACAGTAAATTGTGACAATTATTTCTTTTGCTTATTTGATCGTTTCTGCATAAATATGTTAAGCAACAACCATTCTTTATGCTTACTAGCATTAAAGAAAAACAAAGTTGCAACATCTGTTAAAGACGCTTAGTTGTGTCTGTAAACAACTCGGGAGATGATAGTACATTAGGAGACACTTTTCAAATGACAATCTTAAGTTTTATCCTTGATATATCAGTAGGTTTATCTCGTATTTGTTATACTTGTCCTTATAGACCTCTGATTACTTGCACGATGTATTGGTAGGCATTCTCATACTCCTCTTTAAGCAACTAAGAAATACCTTAATTTGTGTTTAATCTGTTGTGATGACCATCATATGATGTATGACAATGTGTATATGACAACATTTGGGGATTTATGCTGTCTGTTTCCTTTGTTGTACGTTTGTACAGACCTGGTCTCAGTCAGTATACTTTCAACATCTAAGCAAACAAAAGTCAAAAGTACTTTCAAATCTTATAAAATCAAAGATTACTTACAAGGTCGCCAAATGGTTTGACCAAGTCTGGTTTTGCTTACACCTGAATCAAGTTTATGTCGCTTTGTTGTACGTATGTACAGACCTGTCACCGCTGGCTTGATTCTTAAAAATGTTGAATTCAAATGCTTTCTCTAACTAATCGAAGTCTTGGGCATGTATTGATACTAGGAGTATATCTATGTGGGATTCACGGAAACCTATTCACTCTCACAATAACTGCTAAGCTTGAAGTTGAGTATGTTACATGTTTAAGTGGACACACAATACCTATAATCGTCTGGTTCCTGATTGTCTCTTTGGCTAGTTAACTTTGCGTGCTAAATTTAAACTTGGACAACTATACTGATAATCAAATTAACATTTAATATTGTCTTGCGAATCTGTCCTTCTAATATGGTCCCTAAATTCGACACCCATTATTGTGTTATTAAAAAAAAAAAAAAAAAAAAAAATGTAGTATCCCTAAACCCATTATTTTTTATTTTTTCCTTTTAGTTTATTTTTTAATTTTGTCACAAGTTACTGTTTGTTTTTGAATTTTGGCGATATTGCTAGCGACATTGCATGCGATATTGGTAATATCGCTCAAACGTATACTTGTATATATACAAATGTCTGTTTCAGAATTCAATACGTTTTCAAAAACACTCAAGCGATATTACCTGCGATATTGAAAAACGATTTCTGCGATATTGTCCTTTTCATCGCAATCTCTCTCGTTTTCGACCCTTATTCAAATTAAACCACTTCACAGTGTTCGTTTGCATCCCTTACATCGATTGGTATGTTCCCACTATCTTTTATTTTATTTTTTATACCGCATTTATATATTTAATATTCGGTTTCTTTTAGGTTTTTATTTTACGTTCTAAATGTCTAAATAGGTTATAAAAAAATAAAGTATCTTGTTCCCTGCATATCCCAGATGCTTGTGATATATTTGTAAGGGTTTAGAACCCTTTTATTTGTGACAATTCAACCTTAGGTCTCTGCGCTGATGTCACAGCGACATTGCGGGGCGATATTGTGATATCGCTCAAATAGGTTTTTGATTTTAGCGATATATGGAGCGATACTGTAAGCGATATTGCTTATATCGCTTAAATTGGATTAATTTCCAAAATTGTTAAATCTAAGCGATTTTCGTCAAATTCTTTTAATTTAAGCGATATTGTTGGGCGATATTGTGATGTCGCCCAAATAATTTTCTCACTAGCGATATCAGCTGCGATATTATGCGCGATATTATCCAATATCGCTTTACTCGGATTCATTTCCAATATCGCTTTACTCATATTCATTTCCAATATCGCGTAAATCAATTTATGCGATATCAGTTTCAATATCGCCTAAATCAAAATTTGTTAATTGGGTTTGGCCCAAACTGTTGGTAAAATGGGCCCAGTTTATTTTTTCCAATGTGTTTTTGGCCCATTCTCAATTCTTTCCCTCACTGTTTTCGAGTCCTGTGTTTTCTATTGATTTGTTTTGCAGAAATGGAAGATTTTTCAGTTTTTGACAACAGGTGTGACACTCGTCACAATATTACAGCCTTTTTGGATGATTCCAAGGACTCAGCTGTGCCATTTCGACCGATGATTGCTTTTCTACGACGATCTCGCATCTATAATGCAATCACGACATAGACAACGATTTACCGAGATCATATTGGGCAGTTCTGGAGAAATGTTACTATCAATAGTGATCTCGAATATACCAGCTGATCTCGACGGTTCACGGACGTCAAGTCATTATCTCCGAGCAGCTTATTCGTGAAGTCTTTCAATTGGATGATCAACCGGACATGTTGATCCAGTTTCCGAACGAGTTCATTGTCGGTGCAATGAATCATATGGGTTATGTTGGAAGCCACTCAGACCAATACCGAAAAGGTCATCTTACGAGAGTCTGGAGATGGTTGATGCACATATTCATTCTATGCATCTCAAATCGAAAAGCTGGGTACGACGGTACTAGTCATAGGACCGTTTGTGCGATGTTAGCCCTCGTCTACAATAAACCTTACAATTATTCGGGCTACATCTTTCGATCGATGGTTGATAATGCCCAGCTTGGGGATAACCGATGGTACATGTATTCACGGTTTTTGCAACTGATGATCAATCGGGAGCTACCGGGTTTGGCGACTGATGCCACCCGTGTGTATAGGCAAACTCCAATGTCCAATCGGATATTCGGGGTTATAAGCTCAAATGGAAAAGGGGTTCCTATTCCTCCAGATAAAATCGTTTAACGAGTAATAAGTGCGGAAGCTCGGGGGCGTGACGAGAACGATCAATAAGTGTATGATTATCGCAAACATATACTTAGAATGCCATAAATAGTTTAAAAAAACACGGTTACATGCTTATCGTGTTTACAAAACAATAGATGTTTAGCAAATCAATATGATTAACATTTTAATCACCAATCATAATTTCAATATTTATCAAAAGGATGGCATCCTATTCATCGTGGTGAGCAAGGGTCCCAAAAGTATGCATGCATGATCTTACATCGCTGCTAATTCCCTGAAAAACATAGTTAAAAGGGTCAACAAAATTGTTGAGTGAAATTCACAGGTTTAAGATATCGTCAATCAAACCAAAAGTTTAGTAAACGTCTCACAAGTTGTTTGTGCCATCCATGGCAAATAGTACGATGATATACTGTTTAAAACAATAAATAGCTGACTGTGATCCCCCAGAAGGTTAGCTAGACCTCTCGAGTTAAAGTGACAACACCTAGGCCTATAACCAAACCACGACTTTAATTGTTTGTGCCTAGGACAATAAAATATACGCTCCTCGTCTCGACATACAGTCGACAGTTAGCATGACTAACAAAAGTGGGAGGGATGTCATCCCAATAGTACTATTCGCATATTCGGTGGCTAGCGTCATCTAGCTAATGGTTACAGTTTGTAGTCATGAGGACTTCTATGCACTACAACTAGTTTAACATAGGTTCGCACAAGGATTCGTTGTCAGGTTTTCAATCATCGCATGAAATCAGTTTGTATGTAAACAGTACATATGTTTTTCACCCCAAATTTAGAAAGCAGTAAAATGCAGTAAAATAGGGGCTGTGAACTCACCTGGTGAGCTTATGAAAGTGCTAGCAAGTAATAAGTGTATTTGCCCAAAAAGCCTCCTAGCGCCCTAAACGCATGAGGTCGTTTGTGTAAGTAGATAGTTAACCGCATATCTAGATTTGTAATAGTAGGTGGCTACCCGCACACCTAGGTTGATATAAGTAGATAGCTATCCGCATATCTATGCTAGTTGTTCACTCAGTCAGTACGTTGGAAATGTGTTTCGTTTTCGAAAAGCATACGATCCGTTGGTGATAGTTTTGTATATATATATGTATGTTCCTTGAAAACATCGTTGTTTTTGTCGATGAAAGTGTGGGTTAAGTAATTCTACTTTCACATTAGGTTTGGTTTGTAAGACTCGTTTCCTGGAATTCAAATCGGTTTCGTTTTTTATTTTCCCTCCAAAATTGTTCCGAAAATGTCGCGAGTAAAACGAAAGTTTTCCTAGATTAAAGTTTCTCGAATACAAGTTCAAATTTAAATTTGGTAATCGATAAATTTTCCCTCCAAAAGACTTTTTTTTTTTTTTTTTTTTTTTTTTTTTTTAACCTGAAATATGCCTTACCCGTCCGGGTGAAGCTCACCCGTCCGGGTAAGCTCACGCGTCCGGGTGAAGATGTTGTTCGTCCGTGTAATTTCGAACAGAAAGTCAGGTCTGGAGATTCACCCGTCCGGGTGAGGGTTCACCCGTCCGGGTAAGGCTAAAATTTGGCTTCACCCGTTCGGGTGAATTGCTCACGCGTACGCGTGAAGGCCAAATCCGGCCAGACCCTGTTTTTCTCAAAATGATTTTTAGCTTTTGAAACCCATTTTTTTGGCATTTTAACAATATGTACTATGTTCCTAATCCCAAATGTGACATTTCTAACAAGATTTCAAAACATCTCTGAATACATAACAATCACAAATCTAATCATGTTAGTTACTCTTCTTATTGAAATCTAGTTCTTGATCAATAGAAACACATTTAACGTAGTTTTAACATACATTTAATTGATCTAAACATTAGAGTGAACATTTAGCATGAAAGATATTAACATGTAGGAAATGACAAGATCAAGAGGAGGAGTTTCCTTATAATGGTGTTAGGATGAAATGGAAAGAAAAGAAGAGTAAGAACTTGACACGTCAACCCAAAAGCTCCTTTTAATACCCAATCTACTAGTTTGATGTTCAAGAGCTCAAGAAATGGTGAAGAGTGATGTATAAAGGTGGTGGTTCTTGGTGGTTTAATGATGGTTGTAGGGTGGTTCTATGGTGGTGTTCTTGAAGAAAGGATGAAGATGATGAAGATGGTGAAAAGTTGAGAGGAAATTGAGAGGGTAAAGTGTGCAGATTTTTGAAATGAAAAGTGAAGTGTGTATGTACGTATGCTTGTGTTAGTCTTTTCCTCACAATGAAGCAAGGCAAGTGGGAGTACTTGATGGGAGGTGCTTAGTCCCATCAAGCAAGTTGCAAGGAGGAGGAAGCAAGCTAGTAGAGAGGAGAAAAAGGAATGGTTAGAAGGCATGCTACGTAGACAAAGAGAGGGAAAGAAAATCTGCATTTCCAATTTGTGACATGCTTGTGAACTAGCTTGATTTAATTTAAGCAAGAAGGCAAGGAGGAGGAGAAGGAAATCGATGGAATTAGTTGACCTACATGTTAGCTTGCTTGGAATTCATTTAAGCTAGTTACCTAGTTGCTTGATTAAATTTGAGCTATGTGCTAACTTGCTTGGATTAAATTAGAGCTAGTTGTCTTGTTGCTTATGGTATTTAGATGTCAAGTAAGTAAGTAAGCAAGCAAGGAGGTTGGAACATGATTAGCAAGTTCTAAATCAATGCGTTTAATTTAGTGAATCTCGTATTACCTTTCATCGTTGTGTTTGATTTACATCATATATGTTTCATCTTAAATCCTCTTGAGACGTTATGCCATAAGGCTTATTATAATAGCCTAGGTAAGTAACTATTATTAACTTGTTTCTCGTTATTTAGGAAATGTTTGTCACCAACGTTCGCGTTCATCGAAATTATCCGACTTATATTGTAATTCTCATGAATTATATAACGAGATGCATCAAGCATCATAGTAGTGTGCACCAAAATGTGCAAATGTGGGCTTGTGCTAGGCTTACCTTGGTTAAATCAAGTTTGATTTCATTAGATAGGGAATTAGCGTAAGAATGCATGATATTAAGGTGTACAGGAAGTACCGATTTTCGAGGGTTGTCATATCATATTCTTGACCCAAACTACCAGCCACCAGCAAACGACGGATATCTCGATCCGGTCGCTCAACAGCCTGAACTGGAAGAAGAAAATCTTGCAGATGTTCCCGTGCAAGCTACGGAAGATCCTTTAGAGGGTGTTTTCATGAGTGTCACTTCGCAGAGTGCTTTGCACACTTTGCATGTTCATCATGACACATCTGAGGGGTCATCCGACTCTACATCTTCTGGGCCTGCTGGTGGTTTTACTGAAAGTGACTCTGAGGGTCTGGTCCCGCCTCCACAAGAGATTGAATATCTTAGGCGGATCAATCCTCAGCAATATTTGAGGATTCAAAGGAGGATTGCTGAAGGCAGGCAGCATGTTCAGCAAAAAGACAAACGAGTTAGGACTGCTGCAGATGATGAGTATGTGCCTCCTCCTCCAAAGAAGTCCAAGGTTGCTCGTGAGGTTTCTACATCTTCCAGTCCTCAGGTTGCACCGCAGGTTGATATTCCTGTTCAACCTCATCCCTCGGTCATACAAGAACTGATCAAGAGGCTGGATGTGATGCAACATACATTGGACTCCCAAGCTGTTGTAATAGAAGTTCAAGATACAAGACTTGCAGCTGTGGAAAAAGAGAATGAGGAGCTTAGGTCTAGGGTTATGACCTTGGAGTCCCAATTGGTCGTTTCGGGGGAGATAGGAGCTAGTGAAAGACCAAATATAACTCCCCCTGAAACAGAAAATGTAAATGTTGAAGCTAGTAATGAAACTTTACATTTGGATTATTTCTCGATTGAAGATATACCCGGTCAGCCAAGACCGTTGGCGGTTGACTATTCCTGTGCCGATTTGACATATTTAGGAAGAATGGTTAACCAATCTGATAATGTGAGAGAAGATACACCAGAAGAAAACTCGGATGTTGAGGTTGAAGATGAAGAATTTGAAAACGATGAATTCTATCTTGATGCTCCGATAATCGAGTCGGACTCATCTGAGGATGAAAATGAACCTGAACCTACCACTGTTACTCCTGAAGATTCGACTGAACCTGAAGCTGAAATGCCCAAATCACCTAAGGTTCCGGAAACTGCAGAAGAAAGGGCAGCTCGCCTAGCATCATGGTGGCCTCATGGCAAAGAGAAAGTTGTGCCTGTTACCTGCAAAACATACAGGGTTAGGGGAGATTATTCTGGATTGATTAAGAGTTGGAAAGAATATAAAGCTAATTTTATGATCAAAAGAACAGATGGGGTTCAATATTTCAAGCGTTCGTTCAACAAACTGAGTACGCTGCCTAAATGTGAAATTAACAGGCTTGCTCAGTTACAACTGATAAATCCGTTTCAAGATGGGAATGCAGATTACATTCAGAGAACTTTGCGCAAGGAAGTACAGACAAAGTGATACAGTTTTATTAAACCAACATTGGGAAAAAGATACAAATTCAAGAAGAAATTGGATCCAGTAACCAAGCAGCAAATCTACAAAGTACATTATCCACCAGCTGATTGCTTGAAGAAGATTCCTCTGGAAGTTGTTCCTCTGGATTTTCTAAAGAGATTCCACTACTGGGAATTTGACAGTCAGACTGGAGAAGCTGTGTTGGTGTTTGTACCTGGACATGTGGAACCTGAGAAGACTTCTCTTTATGGATTGAAAAAGGCTCAGTATAGGATATTTGATCCTATGAGTTTGATCAATCTATCAAAGGAAGATATGAGGAAGTTGTTCGATAACCGTATAAGATACTATCGGGGCAATTCGATAAATGAAAAGCTTGCTCAACAATTTCAAAGAATTGTGGATATCTGTGTCACCCATGGAATCCATGCAGGTGGTAAGTTTCCTGCTGGATGGGTTTAATTGAAGATTTGTCTGAAAATCATTTTTGAAGACCAAGCTAAAGACACGGGGGAGTTTGTTGATACATTAGTATGTCTGTCACTTGGTCTAGGTTTTGAGTTGTAATTAATTAGTGACATTCTGTATTTGGCGACATTGGCAAGATCGCTTAGGCGATATTGACAATATCGCATAGGCGATATCACCAATATCGCTATGTCGCTGATTAGTTACCTATAAATATGAGTTTAGGGTTTTAGTTGTGTGGTTGTTGAACTTGATGAATTACAGAGAAATTTTGGCTGTGTTTCTTCTCATTGTGGTCAGTATTGTATTCAATCCTTGATTCTAATTCTTAATACAATATTGTTTGTGCTTGTGATTAAAACGTACTTGTGTTTAGCTAGTGATTTCCGCTCATTAGCTGTTGAACATTGATTTGCATGTATTCTGTCTTTTAGTCGGTCCTACATCAATTTAGTTTCTTTATTTAATTTAAACAACCTTTGACTGCATGTCGTTAAGAGGCACAATCCATATAATTTAAACTATAGATTTAATAAATAACCCTCAAAATATATATAAACTGTTCCTGTGAGAGACTACCCAGTAGACTTATCACTGCTATACTACTATCCGATTAGGTACACTTGTTTAGTTGTGTAATAGTTAGCTTTGACTTGTTTTACTAATTTTTATAACTGGATCATTGCACATTAGTGTGTGTGGTAAATTCTAGTAATTTTAATAGATAAGGGTTTAAGTTAAATAGTTACATTCTCAACCTTCTAGTCTCAATTATTCTACATTGCACCCTTATGTAACTCAAGTATTTCACCAATAATAATAGTAATACACATGTGTCATATAACTTTTAAAATAAACACATATATTGAAATATTAAATTACCAAAATTTTGGGATGTTACACTACTAGATGTCCCTTGATAGGAATAGCTCTGTCCACCCTGGTTCGAAGTCTGCTCCTTTTCGGTCTCTGACATTCCCTCGCGAAGTGCCTAAATCCATCGTAGTTATAGCCCTTTACCTTGGTCTTGTCAAACCCAACCTTGCCTCTTATAAACTTCCTACCAATTCTATTCATAAACCTCTGCACTCTTCTTGCAACCATAGCCATTTGCCACTGCAAGTCCATCTCTTCCAAATCGTCAGGGTCAAGTTGGTCATAATCCTCATTTATCATTGTAGGATCCGTGACTTTTCCCTTTATAAAGTTCTCGTGAGATGCAATAAATGATGCAAGCATTGTTACTTGATCTTCAGCTGACTTCATACTCATTGACATTGATTTGACTCCACTTGTAATTCTAGATTGTGAATTCTTATCCTTGCCAGATTCTTCAGATGACGCTATATAATAGGAATTGCTACCAGAATTTTTGATTGCCGTGTCTGTCTCAAAATCCCTAGTGAAAAATGTTATGACTCCATTACTTGTGGATGCACTAGAATCAGACTTTTTACCATGATAAACACTTGGATCTTGAACCTGATCAGATTCCGTCTCTTTCCTCTGCATATTCAAGTCGTAAACCCGCAACTTTCCTACAACTTCATCAAGCGTAAATGTTTTATAGTCTTTGCTTTCTTTAATCATCAAAGTGTAGATATCCCACTTTGGTGGTAACACTTCCAGAAGCTTATTGTTTCTCACTGTATCTGAAAAAGAAAGGCCATTGTTATCCATCTCAATCATTAGATGATAATATCTCGTGATAACATCTTCCAATGACTCGCCCTTCATGTGCTTATTGGGACATGTTATTGTGACAACAGATCTAGCTTGTAAAAGGACTAGTGTATTTATTATCAATTTGTATAATTGGTTTAGACTCGTAAATATATGATATTAATTTGTTATTATTATTTGTTAAATATAATTAGACAAGTAACGAATTCGAATTAAAGTCAAAATCGCGAAATGAGAAGTCAACTCGCAAGTCATAAGACTTGCGAGATGAGATCTCAATTCGCAACCAGATTTGGATTCGCAAGTCTTGGACTAGCGAGCTGAGATCTGGATTCGCAGGATCCGGCTCGCAGCCAATCTGGGCTCGCAGCCATCTAGACTCACAGGCCCATGGGCTGCGAGTTGAGTCAACTCGCAGAGCCCAAGGCCTGCGAGTTGAACCAGATATATATATTTAAATGCTGCTCATTTATGGGGATCTGTGCCATTATTACACACAGCAAATATTTAATTATTCTCCTCGTTTTTCGTGCATATATATTTATTATAGTATTAAAGGCTCGGTTTTGAGTGATTAACTTACTTAATAATCAAAACGAAGCCCTTTAATTAATAGTAAAGTTATATAAGCTTAAACCTAACGTATTGAGGGATTCCGCACCTCAATACTTAAAGATAATCCGTTATCGAACCAAGATCTAGCGACCTTACAATTGGTATCAGAGCTTTCGGGCTTAGAAACGTTGTGGTTTCAAGGTTTTTGGTTATATAACATCTTTGGGCTTGTTTTACGAACGAAATCTACTGATTTATTCGTAAAAATACCAAAAACTTTCAGTTCCCAGATTTCAAGGCGCCGTTTTGCGAGTTGAGATTAGGGTTAGACTGTTATAAGCGAGTTGAGATTTGGATTGCGAGTTCAGATTCAGCTGCGAGTTGAGTTTCCTCTGCGAGCTGAGTTCTTGTGCGAACTGAGTTCCCTTGCGAACTTAGTTTCCTACGAACCGAGTTCCAACTGCGAACTGAGTTCAAGTGTGAGCTGAGATTTCTGCGAGCTGACTTTACCTGCGAATTGAGTTTAGTTGCGAGCTGAGATTACTGAATTCGCAAGATAACTTGATTTTTGACTTTTAAAATGTCTGATCTAAGTTGAAGGATCGAAATGGAACACGAGGTTGGCAAATCTAATGTTCCACCGAAATTGCTCAGACTCGAGGACTATTATGAATGGAAAGACAGATTCGAAAGTTACTGTAGATTCCATGACATAACTATTTGGTTGTGCATTAAAAACGGATATGTTGCACCTACTGCTTTGGTAGAGAATGAAACTGTGATTGTACCCTATGACAGGATGAATGACAATCAAAAGAAAGAATTTACAATTGATAATAAGGCACATTCATCGATAAAGATGAGCCTTCCCAAGGAGATCAATCACCAATTGAAGTCCTTTCACACAGCTAAAGAGCTTTGGGAAGCTTTAGAGAAAAGGTGTGAGGGAAGCCCTCAGGTGAAGGCAAGCAAGAGAAACCTTCTAAAAAAGCAGTTTATGGTATTTAAAGCTTTTAGAGAAGAGGACCTTGAAGCCTACACTAACAGATTTTATCATCTATTGAGTGAGCTTGACGACCACGAAATTTTCTACAATGACAAGGAAAAAACCGTCAAATTTATTGAGGGTTTGCCTTCAAAGTGGGAAATGTATGGTATCATGCTCAAAGACAATGATGAAAGGTACGCCACTATGACCCTAGAGCAGGCAATTGACAAGCTCAAGGGTTATGATTTCTCCAAGAAAACTAGAGATACAGACTGATCATCTACAGAATCCAGGTTTATACCATGGAAAGACTAGTATCTCAAATGCTTCATCCAATTCGTCCACTTCACTATTTGCTGGTGAAATTGATGAACTTGGTGAAATGTTGACCGAGGATCTATGCTTTATAGCTTCAGATGGAAGCGAGAAACGAAGTAAGAATACTTCTTCTGAGAAGTCAACCCAAGGGCATCATAAAATGCCAATGAGTGTGAAATCAGCAGAACAACAACTTTTTGTGCTGGCTTCGTTTGTTGCTTCCTATGAAAATTACATACAAGGGAAGATTAATGATCCTGCACAATTTGATGAGGATTATGATCAAGTAGACCCGGATGACTTAGAGGAAATGGACCTCCAGTGGCAGCTTGCTATGGTGTCGAGGAGGGTTAAGAATTTCCTAAAACGTACGGGTAGAAGAGTTGTTGGAAATCAACCAGGGTTTGACAAATCCAAGGTCAAGTGTTATAACTGCCAAGGTTACGGACACTTTGTCAGGGAATGTCAATGACCGAAGGTTGATACTGGCGCTGCAAAACAAGACTCGGGAAGTACTTTGACTTCCAAAGTCTTAGTGGTTCAACAAATCGATGGTTCCTATGATTGGTCCACTCAGCCTGAGCAAGCACTCATGGCTGAGATAGACGATCAAGAGAAACCAATTGAATCAACTTCATACATGCCAACTGCTGAGAAACCTCAAGCTAATGTGCCACACATGGAAGTCAAGAGGAGGGATGAAGATGTACTCTACATCAACTCGACTGAAGAAATGAGTCCCGATGACTTCGTTGCATACATGGCTGACGTTCAGACAGATAAGAAAAAGGTATGTCTGGATCTTCTTACTCTTACTGATGTTTGCTATTTAGTTACTGATTTGCACACTCTAGTGTTTTTGCCGAATATAACAAAACCTTAACATCCAAATTAGATATAGCTAAGTCTGATGTTCATAGGTTAGGTGAGGATAAGCTAGCATTGACTGAAAAAATTAAGAGTGATGCTTCCGATAAGACTAGTCTCACTAACATAATTAATGAACAATGTGTTAAGATAGACAGGTTATATCTGAGCCTTAATGAGCTAAATAAAAATATTGCTATTAGGGATAATGAGCTCTCAGAGTCTAAAATGAAGTTGGTCGAGCTAAACCGTAAACTTGAAGGTTATAGGACATCTTCTTTGACCTTAGATAGAATCATTAGCTCACAACGTAGTGTGAAGGATGTAACTGGCCTAGGTTACTCTGAGGATCCTCGGCCTTTTAATGCAAATTACACTACTACTCCAATTGACTTAGAGATGACAGATGCGAATCCTGAAACTGAGGATTTGGAAACTCAAGAATCCGATGCATCTGAGACACAGAAGGATATCTTTAACGACCCATCATTGGACATCAGTAAGATCAAGTCATTCACTAAAGTACAGTTTGTCTCGAGTGGAATGATAGGTAGTACTGATGTAAATGATGAGGTAATTAAGAAACAAAAGGATTTATCTTCAGTGTCTTCGGATCAGACAAAGAAGGAAACAGCTAAGACTGTTAAGTCATGAAAGCAGATGTCATGCTTCAAGTGTCATCAAAAAGGACACGTATCTTCTTGTTGTCCCAATAAGAAGACAGAAGCTACTCCTAAGCGCGAGAACAGTGATAAGCCTCAAAACATCTCTAGTTTGAGTACAGACAGGTTAGGTATCAGACCGGGAATTGGTATTAAACCTGTAAATGTTCTTAAAAGAGATGCTTCTCACAGCGTGTCTCCGCCTAAACCTAAATGGCCTGAACACTTTAAAGATCAAATGCCGTCGAGGTTCATGACTCCCAGTAGGAATCATAGTCGTGATGAAATTGGTTCTACTTCAAGGAACCAAAGTCATATTGAGAATGGTTTGACTTCACGCACACAAGGAGTTAACCAAGGGTCCTACAATAGTCGTAACCAAGGGCAAAAATCCCAGGGTTATGTATCGGGGAGGGTTGGAAATCAGTCAACTCATAGACCCAGGACCACTATTCATCAGCAAGCTGATGCTCCTTCAAAGGTGACCAAAGCTCCTAATGGAAAGGATGGTTACTTTAAAGAGCTACAGTTTGTAGATGATAAGGGACAAACCAAGACCGTAATGGCTTGGGTCCCTCTTGAGAACTAATTGTGTACAACCTGTGTGTGCAGGAGCAGACAATTGGTGGTATGTTGACAGTGGATGTTCTAGGTACATGACAGGAACCAGAAGTCTACTGACAGACTTCAGAGGTGGACTGAGACAAGGAGTACACTTCGCGGGTGATAAAGGAGGAGTCATTACTGAGAAAGGAAAAGTTTCGAATGGAACTTTGACTCTAGAGGATGTGAATTATGTTGAAGAACTAACGCACAACCTAGTGAGTGTTTCCCAAGTCTGTGATAAAGGTCATCCTGTTCTCTTCACTGAGAAAGAGGCCTTGATCCTGAAGCCGGGTTTTATCACTCCCGAAAAATGGATACTGATGAAAGCTCCAAGGAAGAAGGACATTTATGCTATCAACATGAATGCTCCTTTTACTTCAATGGAGTCTACATGTCTTTTATCCAAGGCTTCAGAATCAGACTCACTTCTATGGCATAGGAAAATGGCACACCTAAACTTTCGAAAAATGAACTATATAACCAAAAATGGGTTAGTTCTGGGTGTACCACCGAAGAGTTTTGCATTTGAAGACAAGTGTATATCCTGTTTGAAAGGAAAACAGCATAAGAAACCACATAAGTCTAAAACTGTGAACTCTATTTCCTCGCCTTTTGAGTTGCTACATATGGATCTCTTTGGCCCCATAAGCAAGAGAAGCATAGGTGGCAAATGGTATTGTTTGGTTGTCACAAACGATTACTCTAGATTCTCTTGGGTGTTCTTTCTGGGATCTAAGGATGAAACATGCCCGGAGTTTCTAGATCTAATTGAGAATATCTATAGAAAAAGAGTTAAGAGAATTCGTAGTGACAATGGAACATCTGTCGCAACACCCAAGACGCGTGGCAGCGGAAGGTATGAGATGTCAAGGGGGCGCCGACCAAATCAAATATCACAACACAAGAGTTACAACAAACGACCTCTATATGAGACGTTTTCAAAAATCATTACATTACAAACTTAAAAGTGTTCACATAAAACTAGGAGTTCGCATCCGATACGTAGAATTAGATAACTATTATTACAAAATATAGTAAATGCAATCTAATTCCTTGGTTGTTTCTGTTGGTACATTTAGAGTGTCTGTCACTTGGTCTAGGTTATTGAGTTGTAATTAATTAGTATAGTTTGGTTACTGGCGACATTGGTAATATCGCATAGGCGATATCACCAATATCGCATGTGCGATATCACCAATATCGCTAAGCTTACTGATTAGTTAAGTATAAATACGTTTTTAGGGTTTCAGTTGTAGGTTGGTTGAAATACGAAATTAAGCAGCTTGTGTTTTCTCTCTGGGCATTCTTCTGTAATTCACATCTGGTTTGGTTTGATAAATATATTATTGTGATTACTTGTGTTGAGTTTAATTCTAAACGTACTTTGATTTTGCTATTGTATTCCGCGCTCTAGCATTTGATATTGATTCATTGTGAAAAGGCCTGTCCTTTACGGTCCTACAATTGGTATCAGAGCCAATAATCATTGGATTAGAGGTTTATTGAATCAATATTCGTACGTGTTAAAATCTTTTTAACTAGTTTTGCTATAAACAAATTGTTTATCAGCCTCAAAAGCTATTTATTCAGTAATTTTAGTGAATTCTGAAGCTGTGTTCGTCATTTTTAAACCTTATTTTTGTTTAATTAGTAAAGTTCAATTTTTTTTAAGGTTTACAGCCGTTTTAGCGATATTGATAGCGATATTACCTTCAATATCGCCACTAGGGTTTTCAGCGACATTGTCTTATTGTGCTCATTAATTTGAGCGATATCACTAGCGATATTACTAGCGATATTACCTTCAATATCGCTTGATTAATTTTAGCGATATTATCTCAATATCGCGTTTTATATCGCCTTTGTTATCTGATTTTGATTGGTGCTTTAAACTAGCGACATTGATAGCGATTTCATCAATATCGCCTTATCAATTCATTCAGCGATATCAGTAATATCGCTATACCTTTTTAAATTAGATTGTTAAATTAATTCAAAGCTTACTTTTATTTTAAAATGTCGACTTTACAAGCTGTGAATGCCATGTTGAAACACAATGCTGAAGTTGGTTCTGCAAATAAACCTCCATTCTTTGCTCCGGGAATGGAGTATTTTGAATGGCGAGGGAGGTTCTTATCGTTCGTCGCGTTTACCGATCCAGAAATGGAAATACCTTTACTTGAACGATATGCTAGACCAGTTTCAAGTGGAGAACATGTAGGTATTCCTCCACCAAAGCCAATTCGTTCAATGTCTGTTGAAGAACGAAAAGCATGGGAATGTGAGCGAAAGGCTCACTCTGCCATAACCATGGCTCTTCTTGCTGATGCGATGAAAATGTTTAAACAACACGACATTGCTTATGACCTATGGAATGGCATAGCTGAACGGTGTGGAGGTACAACTGAGTACAAACAGAGTAAATTGGAGCTCGTGAAGAAACAGTATGATCTGTTTGACATCCAGAAGAATGAAACAGTTAAGGATCTGTTTTGCAGATATTCACGCCTTGTGAATGAACTGACAGAAGGGGGATATACATTCAGTACAATTGAGGTTAATAAGAAACTTCTAAATGCTCTACCCTCTCACTGGGAAACTCGAGTGCTTATGATGGAAAATGATCCAGATGTACTAGGAATGACCTTAGATCAACTCATTGGCAAATTGGAGACTTGTGCACTGGATATTCAAAAGAAAAGCACAAGATCTGGTTCCTTGCTTCCTGATAATAGTAATTTTGGTTACGGTAGTACAACACTTCTATCTGGGCCGTCTACTTCTGCGTCTAAATCCAATTATTCTCAGGGAAATCACTCTGCTGGCACATTCTCTTCGTTTCCAATTCAACCATCTTCCTCTGCTACTGCAGCTCAAAATGAGCATGCAGCTATCTTTAACGCATTCTTATCATCTTATGATGATTTCTTGTCAAAGAGGATTAGCTCGGTAGATCTTACCGATGAAGATTTTGCACAAGTAGACCCTGACGAGCTAGAGAGGGTTGACCTTCGTTGGAACATGGCCATGCTTACAAGAAGGACTAAAACATTTTAGAAGAGAACTGGAAAGAGATCTCTTGAAGATGTTAATGATAAGACAAGCATGGGTTTTGACAAATCAAAGATTAGATGCTATAAATGTCAAAACCTAGGTCATTTTGCAAGAGAATGTGAGAAGGGAAGACAACCCTCTACGGGTTTTACAAGACCTTCTGTCTACAAGAAAGATAATGAAGTAGCCAAGGCAGCTATAATGTTAGAAGATGAAGAAGCCTATGATTTTTCGGCTATGGATGATCAAGATAACGTAGCGCTGATGGCAGATGTTGAGAATGAGGTAGAATGTGACTCTTTTAATTGTGAAACCTGTATCAAATTAACTGGTAAAATCAACAGGTATATAATAGATAATGATCGCGTGAATACAGATCTAACAAGTCTTATTCAAGCGAACAGAGTATTAAAAGATAATGAGAAAGTTTTTGAAATAAATCAGAAAACACTTATCGAAGAGAAGAAAGATTTAAAAGCTATGATCTACAACAAACAAGATGAAATAGATAGCTATTTAAAACTGATTGTTCATCTTAAAAAGGATCTTGCTTCTGCTCAAGCTGATAACCTTGATTTAAAACGAAAACTGACAAATATTTCAACATCTACTATGGTCTTTTCTGACATTCTTCAAAGTCAGAGGACTGATACAAAAAGTAAGGCTGGCATTGGTTATCACAACCATCCTCCTCCTTCAAACTTGAATCAGCCCATTCTGTCACAGGATGAAATTAAAGATTTTGTACCTTCCATTCTTAAGAAGGATACAAATCCTGTGGTGGAACCAGTTATTTGTGAAGAAGTTAAACAGCCTAAGAGTGTAAAGGCTACTGATATCAAGCGAACTGAGTCGCTTAATGTTTCAACTTTAACTAAAACAAAGGCTGAGCTTATTAAGCCTATTGTGTTTGTGCCTTCAACAAATGTTGAAGAGGTGGTGGAAGTGGAGGATGTAACTCACGAGGTTACAAAGAAAGTTGAGAAAAATAACTGTAAACCCGAAAATTTAATCCTTACTATAGAAGGTAGAGGACAAATTTTTTCAAAAAAACAATCTATTAATAAGGATTTAAAAATGAAACAGGTAGAGAATATTAAAAATTATAAGGTTTCAATTAAAAATCCTTCATCTAAGATTGTCTCAACTATCAATACAGTTACTCCATCATGTTCACATAAGTGTTCATGTGCGGTAAATGTACCTGATATCAAACCTCGTAGGTCACCTCTTTCACCCAAACCACTGTTGACTGATGATCAGACTTTCAGAGAGAGAAGATCTTGTTTCTACTGTAAGAAGCAGGGTCATCTCATTAATCAATGTCCTATGCTTGCTAGAAAATGGGCATCACGACATGATCCAGGTCATTCTAAAAATAGAAACTTTAAAAAGTCAAAACAACCTAGGTTATCTCGTAGTGTCCCAACTTCAAAAGTTAATAACATTACTCCTACTCAACCGAAAGTTAGAAAGGTTGATGTTAATAATAAGCAACAAATTTTTCCTCAGAAAGTTTGGAAAAAGAAAAAGGAACAGGTTTTGGTGTCATCTGTAATTATCACATCAGTAAAAGATAATGATTTACTAAAAAATAAAGTGTTAACTGATGTGATAGTAATAGATGAAGTCTCAGGAGAACCCAAGTCTATCAAGGCTTGGGTCTCCATTTCCAACTAACATTCGTTTTCTTGTGTTGTGACAGTCAAAGGTGCAGAATAGCAAATGGTATGTTGACAGTGGCTGTTCACGACACATGACTGGCAATATCTCCCTGCTTACAGATGTTAAACCATATAATGGGGGACATGTAGCCTTTGCTGGTGATACTGGAGGTACCATAACTGGATTATGAACACTCACTAATGGTCAAGTGAGCTTTGAGAATGTGAACTTTGTTGAGGAGCTTAATCACAATTTGATCAGCGTCTCTCAAGTTTGCGACAAGAAGTTCACTGCTGCATTTACAGGCTTAGAGTGTTTGATTTTGAAGCCGGGATTTGTGATTCCCGAGGAATGGATTCTGATTAGAGCTCCAAGAGTAAAGAACTCTTACATTTTGGATATGAGGACAGTTGAAACTGAGGAACATACCTGTCTATTAACCAAAGCGTCTACCAAGGATTCATTGCTGTGGCACAGAAGGATGGGGCATATTCATTTTAGGAAAATGAATTATCTGGTGAAGCACGATCTAGTGGAGGGTCTTCCTAAGCAATCTTTTGCTTTGGAAGATGATTGTGTTTCGTGCTTAAAGGGAAAACAGCACAAGAAGTTTCACAAGTCTAAGCAGGTTAATTCCATTGAATCTCCATTGGAATTACTTCACATGGACTTGTTTGGATCTGTTAGTACGAGGAGTATTGGAGGAAAATTGTACTGCCTAGTAGTTACTGATGACTACTCTCGTTTCTCGTGGGTTTACTTCTTGCGTACAAAGGATGAAACACCAGATATACTGACCTATCTTTTTGATAGACTTGAAAATCTGTGCGACTTGAAGATCAAGAAGATACGTAGTGATAATGGAACGGAATTCAAAAATAAAATTCTTGAATTATACTGTCTACGTAAAGGGATTGTTCATCAGTTTAGCGCTGCCAGAACTCCACAACAGAATGGAGTTGCAGAGAGAAAGAATAGAACGATCATTGAAACTGCTCGGACTATGCTGTCAGATTCACATCTGCCAATCACTTTTTGGGCAGAGGCAGTTAACACGGCTTGTTATGTTTTAAACCGTGTTCTGATGAACAAGAAGAAAAATAAGACGTGTTATGAGTTATTCTATAACCGAAAGCCAAACCTAAGATTTTTGGAACCTTTTGGATGCCCTTGCACCATTCTGTTTACAAAGAATAAAGTTTCTAAATTCGGTGAAAAAGCTTTTGATGGGTTATTTCTGGGGTTTTTGGTTAATTCTCCTAACAAGAGGGTCTTCAATAAGGTAACGGGAAAGATTGAAGAACATTTTGAGGTCAAATGTCTAAAGTACACGGATACTCCAAAAGGAAAAGGTCCGGATTGGTTGTTTAAGTATGATTCTTTGTTTAACTCATTCAATCTTCCAAAATTCAATGAAGTAGATCAAGTCGTAACGCTTCTTCATGGGCTACATTTTAATCTGGATAACTCTTCATTATCTCCTTCTTCCTCTCCTGTTACCACTGCTTCTCAATCATCTTTGCCCTCTGTTGTTCCTACGAGCTCTTCTGCAGATCAACAACCTAAAGCCTCTCCTGCTGCTGTTGATGTTGTGGACAACTCTACTCTTGAAAATGAAGATGAACCACTTGCTCAAGAGGTTGAGCTAAACAATTTGGAAACAAACCTCACACCTGACTTAATACCCATCTCTCGTATTCATAAGAACCATCCTACTAACAATATTATTGGAGATGTGAATGCAGGTGTTCTAACAAGACGCAAAGTGGCCGAACCTTCACCAACGAATGATCCTTCGGATGAAACATCTGATGATCCTTCTCTTACGTGTTTAAAGGCTGACATCGAAGAATGCTTCTTATCTCAGGTTGAGCCAACAAAGATTGATGCGGCTCTAAAGGATTCACACTGGGTATCGGCAATGCAAGAAGAGTTGCAGCAATTTGAGAAGTTGAAAGTCTGGACTCTTGTACCACTTCCTAAAAGTGTACACCCAATTGGAACGCGTTGAGTGTTTCGTGTTAAACGTGATGATAGGGGAGTGGTAATTCGAAATAAGGCTAGGCTTGTTGTCCAAGGATATACACAACAAGAAGGTTTACATTATGATGAAGTTTTTGCACCTGTTGCAAGAATGGAATCCATCCGCATTTTCTTAGCTTACGCTACTTTTAAGGGATTTCGTGTCTATCAGTTGGACGTGAAAAGTGCGTTTTTGTATGGAAAGGTTGCTGAAGATATCTATGTTCGACAGCCTCCTGGTTTTGAAGATTCGGTCAACCCAGAATACGTGTGCAAGCTGGATAAAGCCCTTTATGGTCTACATCAAGCTCCGCGTGCGTGGTATGAACGGTTGGCAATGCACTTGATCAAGAATGGTTTTGAACGTGGTCAAATCGACAGCACTTTGTTTATCAAGAGAACTGAAAATAGTTAGCTACTAGTTCAAATCTATGTAGATGATATTATTTTTGGTTCGACTGATGAATCTTTGTGTCGTCATTTTGAGAAGATTATGAAGTCCGAATTCGAGATGAGTGCTATGGGGGAGCTAAAGTACTTTTTGGGTGTTCAAGTTGATCAATCTCCGAAGGGCACCTACATTCATCAATCAAAGTATGTCAACTGTTGGGAAATTCAGAGTCATTACAACTGTTGATGAGTAATTGCACAAGGCATTAACACTGTTAGTGTTAATGGTTTCCACTGTTTATACAAGTATTAACACTGTTAGTGTTAATGGTTACCACTGTCTTCACAAGTTACAACTGTTGGTTCAAGTCTTCAAAGATTACCACTGTTAGTGAAGTGATTACAACTGTTAGTGAAGACTGAAGTGAAGACATGAGTTACAACTGTTAGTAATGATTTACACTGTTAGAGATTTCCACTGTTAAGCTTGTTTGTAACAGTTAACACTGCTTAGGCTAGTTACCACTGTTGGTGTACTAGTTTAAGTAATACATACAAGTGTTAACACTGTTAGAGTAATTACCACTATTTCTATAAATATGGTAGTTAACACTGTTTATGTACAGAATAGGCGGGTAGATAAAGTTTGGATAATTATGGAATGTAACAGTTTCCATGATTATAGGAGATTGGTTAGCAGGACTCTATGTGTTATAAATAGAGATCCTAAACCTAAATTAGACAGAGATTTTTTTTGGTGTGCCGCTTCAAGGTTTTGTAACCCTAATACAAGTCAGTGTATTCGTCTTTTATAATTAATAAAGATTGAAGCTTTTGATAGTAATTCTGTTTTCATTGATTTTGTTATTAATCTTCATCATATTACTAAGTGTTATTCCGCAAACTTCTTAGTAATTATTCAAAACTGTGTTAACCTAATAAGAGTATTAGATCGATCTTGGTTTGTCAAGTGGTATCAGAGCTTTTGGTTAAGTTTTGAATACAGGAAGATCTAGTATTTACATCAATGGCAGAAAACAATGAAGGAATTCAGGTCACTAAGATACCCATGCTTAGACCTGATGAGTTTGATTTATGGAAGAACAGAATCAGACAATACATGCTTCTCACAGATTATCAAATGTGGGAAGTGGTTGTTAATGGTCCTCCTGTGACTCTTAATAGTGATGGTGTTGCACAGGCAAGATCACCACCAACATCTGAGGCAGAAAGAAAAGTCAGATCTATAGAATACAAAGCTTTAAGTACTCTATTACTATCAATTCCAAATGAATATAAGAGACGTTTTGAGACATGTCAAGATGCTAAAGTTCTGATGGAAGCAATAGAAAGGAGGTTTGGTGGTAATGATAGCACCAAGAAAAATAAACGATCTCTTCTTAAACAACAGTATGAGAATTTTAAGTCTACAAAGTCAGAAACTTTGACACAAGTCTTTGATAGGTTTTCTAAATTAATAGGAGATCTGGAAAATCATCAAGTGAAGATAGACAGAGATGATTTGAACAGCAAGTTTCTGAGGTCATTGGGTGATGAATGGATTATCTATACTGTTGGTTTAAGACAGAGTAAAGATTTGGAAGCAAAGGAGCTAGAAGATATATACAATGATCTAAGGAACTTTGAGTCTGAAGTAGAGAGCAAGAAGGTGGGATCTGGGAACTACAACAACAATTCTGCATTTATGTCTATGGCAGGGTCTGGATCAAAAGCTGAATCAAGTCAGAAAGGGTCATCCTATGGGTCTAGAGGAAGTGGATCATCTTCTAGTCAGTGTAATGATCAACTCTTAGAATCTTTCTTTGCTAGTAATGTGAATTCTTCACTTACTAATGAAGATTTAGATCAAATTGAAGGAGATGATCTAGAAGAAATGGATATTAAGCTACAGTTTGCTTTAATCACTCAGAGAGCAAAAAGGTTTATGCAAAGAACAGGTAGGAATAACTTTGCACAGAAGAGAAGTGATGCTAGCTGGTTTGACAAGAGCAAAGTTGAATGTTACAATTGTCACAAAATGGGACACTTTGCTAGGGAGTGGAGAAGCCCAAAGAGTGACCAGAATGAGAGAGGAACTGGACAGAGAAGTGGAGGAAATGTGGGTCAAACTAAGAATATGCCAATCCAAGATACCTCATCAAATGCACTGGTATTTGTTGATGGATGTGAATGGGATTGGAGTGATCAGGAAGTGCATGAAGTAAAGAATCAATGCTTCATGGCAACTGCTGAATCAGATGAGCAGTCTGAGGTTCCTTATGAGGTACAAATAAAATTGTGCTCAACTGTGTGTAAACAAACTGTGAAACATTATAGAGATCATAACCAGAAAGTGTGTGATGAGTTAAAACAGTGTGAAATCAAAAGTAGACACACAATCTCTGTAATAGAAAATCTTGAAAAACAGATTCAGATATATGAAGAAAATGCAACACAATTCAAGTATGATATTGAGTATGCTAGGTGGGAGAAAGATAATCTTAAAACAAAAATTGAAGAATTAACTCTGAAACTTTCTGAAGTAACATGTGAGAGGGATAGCATTAAATTAACTGTAAGTAATTTTGAAAATGCCTCTAAGAATGTCACTCAACTTATCAATTCACAGATTCATGATAAACTTAAGAATGGGTTGGGGTACAACAATGTACCATGTAACATCCTATTTCGCAATCTGGTAATTTCCATTATTTTAATTGATTATTTAATTGTTTTAGAACTATTTAATATTATGTGTTTTATAGTAAAATATTAGTTGATTCAAAATTTGTAAGTTTTTGATTTTCTGCGACACAAGGGTTGTGTCGCAGGTTGTCTGTGCGACACAATGGTTGTGTCGCAGGACTGTGTCGCAAAACGGGCTGAACTGAAATTAATAAAGGAGCTTAAGTGTAATTTGAAATTATATATATATAATCGCCGCCCAAATACTTCCAGACCATTTCCAAACACTTAAAATCGTTTTTAGAGAGAGAGTTAGAGAGAATTAGAGAGAGAAGAAAAGAAAGTTGGGTTTTGATTTAATTTGAGCTTTTAATCCGTGATTTCGAGGTAAGGGTTTGATTATTATGTGTTGTTATTGTTTATAAGTGAATTACACGGTTTGATATATTGTTTAAAAGTGTTTTGGAGACGCGGTTTTGTGAAAATCTCATTAACTCGGATTTAATTGAAATTCGCATAGTTAATTGGAAACGACCTAATAATCAAGGCTATATTCTAATAGCCTAGGCAGTTTTTGGCCATCCGGGGTCATCTAGCACCCGAAAATGGCATTTTTCAATTTTAAGCGGCATTGCGGACTTTTTCTGAGTTTATTTCTGAGTGAACTTTTGTTTGCCTAAACTTCAGGGATTACCTGATTGGATAATTAGACTATAATGATATTTATGGAACAAACTTCTGACTTGTGTATGATTTTATGTTTCAGATCAACGTAAGACTCAGTGATATAAGAATACTGAGTGTGCAGACATCAGAGGTATCGGTGAGTGGATTCGGAACTCATCATTTGATTTAGTTGTAACTATTTGGTTACAACAAGTAAACGTAGATGTGTATTAGACTGTTTAGTCTTGGTTATTGATTATTGATCTACGTGATATGTGAACTATGTGTACTATGTTATTGAGGTCAACGTGTAGTTGGACTTCTGGTTATTATGTGTTTTACACAGGTTTTGATTCATTTGTTGTGTTTGAGATCTGTGTATGTGTTTAATAACCAGTAGTTATCGGTCTATTCTGTATTGGCCATACGGATTGACGGTAACTGTTCTTGGGGGAATCCCCGGGTATTATGATATCCCCAGAGCCACCGATCCTCATTGAATTATGTGTGTTTACGATTAATTGGTGTAATTAGCTAGTTATGCTAAGTTGAATGGAGTGTGATGAATCTATTCACTTAGCTTTGTGCTAACCCCTCATTTTACTTCCTGCAGGATATGTTTTGATTATTGTGGGTGCGGGAGGTGATTGGTTGATCAAGGGAATGTTTGACTGCGCTTTTGGTTCTCTGATATGGTTTTTGTAATAAACCTTGTTTTGTAATTTTATAATACTCCGCCTTTTGTAGTTTAAAAAGTTTGAAATTAGTGTATTTTTGGGAATTTTAATCTGTTTAATGTATTTTAAATTCATGCTTCCGTGTTTATTAATATAATATTCTTATATAGAAAGAGGGGTGTTATATACCACCTCCTTATAACAACAACTATTTTCCTTCAAAAATTGATATTGATATCAATTCACTTAAGAAAGGAATGAATGCTGATGTTAAAATGGTCGACCCTGTTAAAAGTTTGAAAGAAGATGTGAACATTGATAAGGTTGAAATTAGAGATTGGGGTGAAGAAGATGATGAGGATAATGATACTTCTGAAATTGAGAATACTTTGTCAAATCACTTATCTAAGTCAACAAAAGAAAGCATCAATAGTGTTACTGATCCAGTTGCAAAATTGAAGGGTAATAAACTAGAAGAGGGTAAGAAAATGTTTGTGGAGAAGGCAAAACATAAGAAAGAACATGTGAGTGCCACACCTAGAAATCTACAAAGGAATGATAGGAATGATGTGAAAACATCTGTGTCTGCATGTAAAATATCTGCATTAAATAACTGTGATAAGTGCAAATGTAAGGATAACTTCTCTGAATCACAAAATTTTCAAAAACACATTCCTAGAGGTAATCAACGAAATTGGAATCAGATGATAACCCAAAAACTGGGAAAGAATATTACTGTGATTAAAGAAAAGTTATGTCTTATATGTGGCAGAAATAATCATCTTCAACATGACTGTTTTCATAATCCAAAAATCAGAAACAAGGCTAAAACAGTGGAAAAACAGTACAATGCAAACAGTGGTAAAGCTTTTAAAACTGTTAGAACAGTTAATTCAGCTGTTGCCACTGGTAGAGTAAATAACACTGTAAGGAATACTAACAGTGTTAATTATTTTACCACTGCTAGATACAATAACAGTGATAACAGGTTTAACATTGTTAAGCATTATAATTATGGTCATTCAGTTAACACTGTTAGACCAAAACCCACTGTGAAGTCTAAAATTAGTTGGATCTGGACACCTATCAAATCTAATATACCCAGAGGTTCAAAATCCAACAATGTATCAAAATCAATGATCTTCAAGAAAGTTGATTACTTTGATACATATGGGAAACCCAAAGCCAAATTGGTTTGGGTTCCCAAGAGAAATTAATTTTTCTCTGTGTTTGTTTGTGTGCAGGGCAAGCCAAGAAGCTTATGGCATATTGATAGTGGCTGCTCAAGACACATGACTGGAGATAAGGAAAAGCTACAGAACTTCAAATCATTTGATGGTGGTATGTAGCATTTGGAAGCAATCCCAAAGGGGGTCAGATCACAGGAAAAGGAACTATTCAAAGTGCCAGGTTAAGTTTTGAAAATGTTTACTATGTGGAACAGTTGAGGTACAATTTGCTAAGTGTGAGTCAAATCACAAATAAAAAGAACCCAGTTCATTTTACTGATACTGAATGTCTTATTTTGTCAAAGGAATTCAAAATTCCAGAAAATATGATTTTAATGAGAATTCCTAGGCAGGATAATGTTTATAAGTGTGACTTAGCAAACATGGCACCTCAACCTGATTTAAACTGCTTGATTTCAAAAGCTAATTTAATTGAGTCTACATTGTGGCATAGAAGGATGTGTCACATGAATTATAAAACCATTAATAAACTTGTCAAAAACAAGCTTGTTAGGGGTTTACCTGAGAAGGTATATTCATGTGATGATCACTGTGTTTCTTGTCTTAAGGGAAAACAACACAAAACTCCTTTTAAGTCAAAAACTGTGAATACAAACTGTACTCCTTTATACTTGTTGCATATGGACTTATTTGGACCAACAAGTATAAGTAGTATGGGAAAGAGATTTTATTGCCTTGTTGTAATTGATGATTATACCAGATTTACATGGGTTTTCTTTCTTAGAACTAAAGATGAGACTGGTGAAATACTTAGATCATTTATGACTAAGATGGAAAATCAATTGGATAAAAAGATTAAAATCATCAGGTGTGATAATGGAACAGAGTTTAAAAATCATGAAATGGATAAATTCTGTGATGAAAAAGGCATTAAGAGAGAATTTAGTGCTCCTAGGACTCCTCAACAAAATGGAGTAGCTGAAAGAAGGAATAGGACATTAATTGAAGCTGCTAGAACTATGTTAGCTGATGCAAAACTTCCAATGTCCTTTTGGGCAGAAGCAGTTAGCACAGCCTGCTTTGTTCAGAATAGGGTATCAATTGTTAAGCCTTACTTCAAAACCCCATATGAGCTAATGTTTAAGAACAAACCACTGGTTAGTTTCTTAAAATCCTTTGGGTGTCCATGTACTATTTTGAATACCAAAGATCACCTAGGAAAGTTTGAAAGCAAAGTTGATGAAGGTGTATTTGTAGGGTATTCCAATCAAAGTAAGGCATATAGGGTTTTCAATCAAAGGACCAGGGTCATAGAAGAAACATTAAACATCACTTTTAATGAGAATACCATTAATCCTGATGGGATAGGTCCAAAGTCTTTGTTGATATTAATGCTCTTAACTCTGCTTTTAGATATGCAACTGTCAATTCTAGTCCAGGTACAAATACAGGTACCAACACAGGGACAACAGATGAAGAAATTGAGAAAGAATCAGGAAACTCAACAGAAAAGAATACAGAGTCAATGGAATACATTGTATTTCCAATCTGGACTCCTGATCCACCAGAGGTGTTTTCTTCTGATCAGACACAGTCTTCTCAGAATATAGAGACAGAAGAGCAATTTGAATCACAGAATGTAGGACCATAAAGGACAGACCTTTCACAATGAATCAATATAATCAAAAGCTAAGGCGCGGAATTCAATAGCTAACCAAAGTACGTTATGAACCAATATCAAAACAAACAATCACAAACAATTATATTAATCAATGAGACCAATTGTGATTTACAGATGAATGACTAGAGAGATATCACAGGCTGCACAAATTCGTGAGTGAACCACAGCAGCAGCAAAACCGAAACCCTAATTAGGTATTTATGATATCGCCTAGGCGATATTGCCAATATCGCAATAGCAATATTGTCAATGTCGCTGGATACATCAGAATTTGACTAACTAATTACAACTCAAAATCTAGACCAAGTGACAGACACACTAAATGTACCAACACAGAATATGGAGACAGAAGAGCAATTTGAAACACCATCTAGTGAAAGTACTGAGCAGGATGGTAATTTTACTAACTTGGAGGACACCATTCCAGAGACATCAACATCTAACTATCATGTACTTAAAGATCATCCTCTGGAACTGGTGATTGGGAATGTCCATTCTGATGTACAAACTAGACAGCAGACTACTGTCAATGAAGAAGAAATACATACATCTCTATATGTGTGTTTTATATCTCAAGTAGAACCTAAAAAGTCAGTAGAAGCTCTTAAACATCCTAGTTGGATTGAGGCAATGCAAGAGGAGTTGCTACAGTTCAAGATACAAAATGTGTGGACTCTAGTTGATCTACCAAAAGGAAAAAGAGCAATTGGTACTAAATGGATCTTCAAGAACAAGAAGGATGAAAGAGGAATTGTAATCAAGAACAAGGCAAGGCTAGTAGCACAGGGGTATATACAGGAAGAAGGTATTGATTATGATAATGTCTTTGCTCCTGTTGCAAGGATAGAAGCCATCAGACTGTTCTTAGCCTATGCTTCATATAAAAGATTCACAGTTTATCAGATGGATGTCAAGGGTGCTTTTCTGTATGGAAAAATTGATGATGAAGTGTATGTGTGTCAACCTCTTGGATTTGAAGATCCTAAATATCCAGATAGAGTTTGCAGATTGGATAAGGCATTGTATGGTCTACATCAAACACCCAGAGCTTGGTATGAGACTCTTTCAATCTATCTGTTAGAAAATGGGTTTAAGAGAGGCACTATTGACAAAACACTCTTCTCCAAAAGAGATCACAATGATATTTTGTTAGTACAAGTCTATGTTGATGACATAATTTTTGGGTCCACAAATGATTATCTGTGCAAGGAATTTGAGAAGTTGATGCATCAGAAGTTTCAGATGAGTTCAATGGGTGAACTCACTTTCGTTTTGGGACTACAAGTCAAGCAAACTTCAGATGGCATTTTTATCAATCAAAGCAAGTATGTCAAAGAAATCCTTAACAAATTTGCCTTTTCTGAAGCAAAAGTGACTAGCACTCCTATGGAAACACATAAGCCATTGTCTGCAGATCCTGAGGGGGAGGAAGTTGATATACATCTATACAGATCAATGATAGGATCATTGATGTATCTAACTTCTTCCAGGCCAGATATCATGTTTGCTGTTTGTATCTGTGCCAGATTTCAAACCTGTCCAAAGCAATCCCATCTGTATGCTGTCAAGAGAATCTTTAGATACTTAAAGGGACAACCTGATCTAGGTCTTTGGTATCCTAAAGAGTCTTCCTTAGATTTAAAAGCATATTCAGATAGTGATTATGGGGGAGCTAGCATGGATAGAAAGTCAACATCAGGAGGTTGTCAATTTCTTGGGGAGAGATTAATTTCATGGCAATGTAAGAAATAGACAACTGTATCAACATCCACTGCTGAAGCTGAGTATGTAGCTGCTGCAAATTGCTATGCTCAAGTCTTATGGATTCAGAATCAAATGCTTGATTATGGTTTCACTTTCTTAAACACTCCTATTTTTATTGACAATACTTCTGCTATTAGCATCATCAATAATCCTGTTAAACATTCTAAAACTAAACATATAGAGATTAGGTATCATTTTATTAGAGATTGTAATGAAAAACGCCTTATTCAGATTATAAAAGTTCATACTAACAATCAACTTGCAGATCTGTTCACCAAAGCCTTTGATGTGAGCAGATTTACATTTCTGATTACAAGTATTGGTCTGATTAAATCTATTTAAAGTGTTTCTTCATAACTATTTTGAAAAACATCTCTATTATGCTTAAGGATTAGATGCTGGTAGATGAAATTGATATTAACAGTGATAATAGTCTTAGATATAACTGTTTTGTTTGCTAAATTATCACTGTTAGTATCCAATTACCACTGTATATGTATTCTGTTTGGTTTTCACTGTTAGTTTATTTTTGTTAGTTTGTTGAACTAACCTTGCAGGTTATCACTGTCAGTGGAGCAATTACCACTGTTAGTGCATCTTTTACCACTGTTAGTATAATCAGTTACCACTGTGTATACTATCCAGGTGTAAATGTTCACTATCACTGTTTATCTTTCTGAGTTCTATTGATATTAAAAAAAAAAAAATTATTACGTTGAAATTGGGAATTTTGCTTCAAAATTAGGTCATTAACACTAGCAGTATAAATACTCCCCACACTTGTTCATATTCTTTACGCTTTCATAAACACTGCTCTCTTAAACCCTGTAATCACTGCTTTCACAAAACCTTACTCAAATTCATCATGGCTTCTTCATCATCAACCGAGTCTCAACTTGCACTGGGCAAAGATCATAACATGATCGCCTATCTGGTAAAACCTACCATCGCCAATGATTACGTTGAAATCATCGAATTTCTGCGTAACTCTACGATTCACCATGCGATCACTGTAGCACCCATAATTTCACATGATCATATCAATGAGTTCTGGGTTAACGCTAAGATTGAGGATGAACCAGGTGTTCCAAAAATTGTCTCTACCGTTGCTGGGGCACCAAGTGGTGATTACTGAAGCCTCCATTCGCTCTTCTCTTCATCTTTAGGATGAAGAAGGTATAACTTCAATCTCTGATGAAGTTTTATACTCTACTTTACAACGAATGGGATATGAGGGCAACTTAGGTGGATATGTTTTTCAGAAAACAATGTTTTCATACCAATGGCGATTTTTAATTCATACATTACTGCACTGTTTATCATCAAAACGTTCATCTTTTGAACAATTCAGCAGTAATGTAGCATATGCATTGGTATGCTTAGCTACTGGTCAAAACTTAAATTTTTCCAACTTTATTTTTGCTGGTGTGCTAAGAAACATCAACCAACCTAAACTGCCATTTTTAATGTATCCAAGGTTTGTGCAAGTATTTTTAAATGAACAAATATCTGAATTGCCTGCTTTGGATAAGATTATAGGTATCTCTTCTTTCAAACCAAAAGTATTTACAAATATGAAGAGGAATACCTCTATTAAAGGTGTTATGTTTTCTGGGAGGGTAACAGCATTATTTCCAACAATGCTTCCTGCACCCTCCACCACAGCATCTATACCACCAACAGAAGCTGAACCAGTTGCTGAGAGGATGGAACAACCCATTCCTTCTCAACCCACAGCAACTGGGGGTACTCTTGAAACACAAAGACCCCACATAAAAGCCACCTATTCTAGAAAAGCCAAAAGGGCTACAAAACAGGCATCTGAGGTTCATGCTGCTCAGATACCTCAGTCCAATGACAGGAGTCAGGAACAACATGTGGTCCATGAGGAGAGGGGAGACCATTCTGTGAGGGCTACTTCTACTGCTACTTGCCCACTGGCAGAGCAGGACAGAAGTAACATAAATAAGACCCAATCAGAGGCAACACCAGAACATGATTCTACTCATGTAGATGATTTTGGTGGTCCCAGTACCAAGAACCAAGGGGAATCTACTGATTATACTAGGTATAATGTAGATTTTGATACACCTGTCAATGATTCACCTAGGGAGTCACATTCTGATGGTGATGAGGCTAGAACTAACCTGGAATTGACGAAAATGATTGACTATGTATGGGAGAAGTTCAGATTGGAAAGGAGAAAGAATAAAGAAAAGGATGAACAGATAGCAAATTTGGAGAAAAGGATTACTCAACTGGAATATCTTGTAATCAAAGTCTTGAAAGAAGGCAAGGAGTATGTCATGGTAGAAGGTGATTCTGCAGAGGATGCTTTCAAAAAGGGGGAGAAGTGTTGGACTAACAAAGGAGAAAATAAGAATAAAGGTGGTAATAAGAATGGTGATGATGGTTCAAGTTCTGAACATGTTGATGAGGAAATAGAGATGGAAACACCAACACCTAATGAAGCTGAAAATGTCAAAGCAAAATCAACAACTTTACCACCTGTTCAGATCAGAGAACCAACCACTGCTACTGCACAAAACTTACCTAAGATTGATCCTAAGGACAAGGGTAAGGGTATTTTGGAAGAAGAACCTAAACAGAAAAAGCAAAAAACTATGCCTCTTGAAGCTACAATGAATGATGATGAGTATGCTCAGAGGATATTTGTTGAGATCAATGCTGATGTACTAGCAGAGGAGATGATTGATGTAGAAGTTGAACCTGGTCATTATGTTAAAATGACTAAGTCTCAGGTTGATGAGTGGGATGAAGCACAGCTAAAAGAGCAAAAACTTGATGATATTGAGTTATTGGTTCAACAAGTTAGGGAGAAGAAGGAAGCTGAAATGAGAAAAACTAGAGCTCAAAAGAAAAATAAACCACTGACCAGAGCTCAACAGAAAAGAAACTTGGTTTTAAAATTAAGAGGAGGTCACATTCCAACAGAAAGATTGAATGCTATGTCCCTTGAAAGCTTACAGGGAATTTGGGATAGGGATACCTTCTTAAATCCAGAGGCTGCTAAGAGAGAAGAACAAGCACAAAAAGCCAAAAAGAGGTCTGAAAAGGAAAAGAAAAAGAAAGAGAAGGTTGAAAAACAGTTGGAAATGGAAAAAGAATGGAAAAAGAAAAGTGAAGAGCTCAGGGAGAAGTTGAGACAAGAATATGCATCAATTCCTGATTTGCCAAAGAATGATATAAACTTAGATGATTTTCTTGTGGTTCAACCTCTACAGGTCCAGCTTCCATCTGAAAACCCTCCTATAATCATTGATTGGTCTGTTGAACAATTTTTAATTCCAGTTAAGGGTGAGAAGATTAAAGTTGAAAGAGCAGATTCTTCTTTATCATTTTGGAGGTCTTTTAAAGGTTTGTGCAGAGTGCTTACAAGAGAAGATCTGCTTAGAATGTATGAGATTGGATCTGAGAAAGGATTGAGTACAAAGAAATTTGATAGTTCATATGAATTGGTTACTTGGTCATGGATTTCAATGATGTTTGAACCAGAAAAGTTCTTCTTTGAGTTCAACACTTTTAAGACAGTAAAACAGTGGATATATCTCAGCAATCCAGGTGTTCATCAGGTTGTTCTGGATAATGCTTCTATTCTATGGATGCTTACTGACAGGGAATATGATATGAGTTTGGGTTTGTTAAGGAGCTTAAAGCATGCCAGGTTATCTGTCTCCTTTAAAAATGATTTGGAAGAAAACTTGGTATACATGATATTGAATCAAATTCATAAGAAGGAAGAGTATGAGAGACGACAGAGAAATAAGCAATAAGTATTTTGAAAGCATCTGCATGAGGTCAAAGTGAAGAATCAAGAGAAACTTAAGTCTGTGAGAGACAGATTAAGTTTAGGGGGAGATTGTTGGGAAATTCAGAGTCATTACAACTGTTGATGAGTAATTGCACAAGGCATTAACACTGTTAGTGTTAATGGTTTCCACTGTTTATACAAGTATTAACACTGTTAGTGTTAATGGTTACCACTGTCTTCACAAGTTACAACTGTTGGTTCAAGTCTTCAAAGATTACCACTGTTAGTGAAGTGATTACAACTGTTAGTGAAGACTGAAGTGAAGACATGAGTTACAACTGTTAGTAATGATTTACACTGTTAGAGATTTCCACTGTTAAGCTTGTTTGTAACAGTTAACACTGCTTAGGCTAGTTACCACTATTGGTGTACTAGTTTAAGTAATACATACAAGTGTTAACACTGTTAGAGTAATTACCACTGTTTCTATAAATATGGTAGTTAACACTGTTTATGTACAGAATAGGCGGGTAGATAAAGTTTGGATAATTATGGAATGTAACAGTTTCCATGATTATAGGAGATTGGTTAGCAGGACTCTATGTGTTATAAATAGAGATCCTAAACCTAAATTAGACAGAGATTTTTTTTGGTGTGCCGCTTCAAGGTTTTGTAACCCTAATACAAGTCAGTGTATTCGTCTTTTATAATTAATAAAGATTGAAGCTTTTGATAGTAATTCTGTTTTCATTGATTTTGTTATTAATCTTCATCATATTACTAAGTGTTATTCCGCAAACTTCTTAGTAATTATTCAAAACTGTGTTAACCTAATAAGAGTATTAGATCGATCTTGGTTTGTCAGTCAACGACATGTTGACACGCTATAAATTGCTTGATTGTAAAGAGTATGGATCTCCCATCCCTATAAATCATAATCTTAGACCAGATACCGAATAGGAAGATTGTGACGAAAAGTTATATCGGTCGATGATTGGATCTTTAATGTATCTTACTGCTTCCCGACCCGATATAGTATTTGCTGTGTCGCTGTGTTCTAGATATCAATCGCAACCAAAGGTTTCTCACTTAAAGGCGGTTAAACGAATTTTTGGATATCTCAAACATAGACTTACTCTAGGTCTATGGTATCCAACTGAGAAGTCATTTGCTCTCACAGCGTATTCTGATTCTGACTATGGTGGTTATAGCATCGATAAGAAGTCTACGTCAGGAGGATGCCAGTTTCTTGGTTCACGCTTAGTCTCTTGGCAATGCAAAAAGCAAATGACAGTTTCCACTTCCACAGCGGAGGCTGAATATATTGCTGCTGCTAGTTGCTGTTCACAAATTTTGTGGATTCAGCACCAACTTCGTGATTACGGTTTACTCTTGACCATGACTCCATTATATATTGATAATACTGCTGCCATATGCATAACTAAAAATCCTGTACAACATTCGAAAACCAAACACATAGAGATTAGGTTTCATTTTATACGGGATTGCTATGAGAAACATTTGATAGACCTTGTCCAAATAGAAACTGATAAGCAAAATGCTTATTTGTTTACCAAGGCCTTCTCTAGAACTAGGTTTGACCAACTGATTGATATGATAGGGTTGCGCTTTTTTCAAGAAAAATAGTAAACTGTGACAAAATCTTTTTGTTGCTTATTTATTTGTTTCTGCATACAACTTTTTGAGGCAATAGCCACTCTTTATGTTTCTTAACATTAAAGAAAAGCAATATTGCAACATTGGTAAAAGACGTTTAGTTGTGTCTGTAAACAACTAGGGAAATGATAGTACATTAGGAGACACTCTTCAATTGACAATATTAAGTGTTATCCTTGATGTATCAGTAGGTTTATCACGTACCTGTTATACTTGCCCTTCTAGACATCTGACTACTTGCACGATGTATTGGTAGGCATTCTCATACTCATCTTTGAGCATCTAAGAAATCTCTTAATCTGTGTCTAATCTTTTGTGATGATCATCATATGATGTATGACAATGTGTCTTAATTCTTACGTGTCAACTTGCCATGGTTCTATTCACTTGAGTCTGTATATGACAACATTTGGGGAATTATGCTGTCTGTTACCTTTGTTGTACGTTTGTACAGACCTGGTCTAAGTCAGTATACTTTCAAAAACAAAGCAAACAAAAGTCAAAAGTACTTTCAAATCTTATAAAATCGAAGATTACTTACGAGGTCGCCAAATGGTTTGACCAAGTCTGATTTTGCTTACACCTGAATCAAGTTTATGTCGCTTTGTTGTACGTATGTACAGACCTGTCACCGCTGGCTTGATTCTTAAAAATGTTGAATTCAAATGCTCTCTCTAACCAATCGAAGTTTTGAGCATGACTTGATACTAAGGGTATATCTATGTGGGATTCACGGAGACTTATTCACTCTAACAATAACTGTTAAGCTTGACGTTTGAGTATGTTACATGTTTAAGTGGAATAACAATACCGATAATCGTCCTGTTCCTGATTGTCTCTTTGGCTAGTTATCTCTGCGTGATAAATTTAATTTTGGAAAACTATACTGATAATCAAATTAACATTTAAAGTTGTCTTGCGAATCTGTCTTTCTAATATGATCCCTAATATGATTTTTGTTTATTGTTAAATTTATTTTAATTTTATTTTATTTTGTCACAACTTACTGTTTTTTCTTTGAATTTTAGCGATATTGATGGCGACATTGTAATGTCGCCCATCTAGAAATTGGATTTTGGCGATATTGTAGGCGATATTGTGATATCGCCTAATTAGATATTTGTTTAGCGATATTGTCAGCGATATTGTCAATATCGCTGAATATCTTAATTGTATATATACAAATATTTGTCACTTTATTCAATACACTTTCAAAATCCTCATAGCGATATTGTATGCGATATTGCACACGATTTTAGTGATATTGCAATTTTCATCGATTTTTCTTTCGTTTTCACTCCAAAATCAAATCAAACCTCTTCTCTGTGTTCGCCTCTACTTGTTACATCATCTGGTATGTGCCCATTGTATTTTGTTTCAATTTTTATACGATATTAATTGATTTTAAGTTCGGTTCACTGTGGGATTTGCTTTTGCGTTTTAAATGTTGAAATAGGTTATTAAAACTAGATTACTTTGTTCCCTGCTTGTTCCTGATGCTTGTGGCATAAATCTTATAGTTTAGATCCTATTTTTTGTGAAATAATTCGAAGTTAGGCCGTTCGCTGATGTCACTGCGATATTGTGGGGCGATATTGCAATATCGCCCAAATTAGGGTTTTAATTTTAGCGATATCATCAGCGATATTGACCCAATATCGCTTACATTGGATTAATTTCCAACACTGTTACATTTTAGCGATATTATGTCAATTTTTTTTAATTTTAGCGATATTGTGGTATCGCTTAAATTAAGTAGCGATATTGTCAGCGATATTGTACAATATCGCTTCATGTGGATTAATTTCCAATATCGCATAATTCAATCAGACTTATTCAAATTTTGCCTAATTTAAGCGATATTGCACTCAATATCGCATAAATCAATTTATGCGATATCAGTGTTAATATCGCCTAAATCAGAATGTGTTTACTGTCTAATTATGTTTGTGGATTGTTTTCGATCTGTTTACTCACTGTTTTCGAGTCTTGTGCCTTTTATTGACTTGTTTTGCAGAAATGGAAGACTTCGCTCAGTTCGATTTGAAATGTGAAGCTCGTCACAACATTACAGCCTTTCTGGATGGATCGAAAGATTCTGCTGAGCCTTTTAGGCCTATGATCGCGTTTCTATGCAGGTCGCGTATATTCACTGCCATTTCTGCTTCCACGACCATCTATCGAGACCATATCGGTCAATTTTGGAGGAATGCTACCATAAACAGTGATCTCGAGTATACACGCCTCATTTCGACGGTCCACGAACGTCAAATTATTATTTCTGAACAGCTGATTCGTGAAATTCTTCAATTCGATGATCATCCTGATATGCTGATCCAGTTCTCACACGAATTTATTGTGGGTGCGATGAATCGCATGGGTTATACTGGTAGCCACGCCGACCAGTATCGTAAAGGACATTTAACTCGAGTCTGGCGTTGGTTGATGCACATCTTTATCCTGTGCATTTCTAACAGGAAAGCTGGGTACGACGGTACCAGCCATAGCACCATCTGCGCGATGTTAGCCCTCGTATACAACAAGCCATATAATTATTCGGGCTACATCTTCCGATCAATGGTTGATAACGCTCAGCTGGGGGATAATCGATGGTACATGTATCCCCGGTTCTTACAATTAATCATCAACCAAGAGCTTCCGGGATTGGCGACTGATGCCACCCGCGTGTACAGGCAGACTCCAATGTCCAATCGGATATTTGGGGTCATGAGCTCAAATGGAAAGGGGGTTCCAATTCCCCCTGATACGCCACTGTTCGGTCATATTCTTGACCCGAACTACCAACCACCGGCAAACGACGGATATTTAGATCCGGTGGTTCGTCAGCCTGAATTAAATGACGATAATCTTGAGGACGTCCCTGTACAAGCTACAGACGATCCTCTCGAGGGTGTTTATGTGAGTGTCACCTCACAAGGTGCCTTACACAGTTTACATGTCCACGGGGACACTTCTGAAGGGTCATCTGACTCAACGTCTTCTGGACCTCCTGGTGGCTTAACTGAGAGTGACTCTGAGGGCTTGGTCCCGCCTCCTCAAGAGATTGAACATCTGAGGCGGATCAATCCTCAAAGGTATTTGAGGATTCAAAGACGTATTGCTGAAGGCAGGCAGCATGTTCCACTCAAAGATAAACGCATTAGGACTGCTGCTGAAGCTGAATATGTGCCTCCTCCACCTAAGAAGTCCAAGATTGCACGAGAAGTTGCTACATCTTCCAGGCCACAGGATGCACCGTAGGTGGATATTCCAGTTCAACCACACCCCTGGTCATCCAAGAACTAATCAAGAGGCTGGATACGATGCAGCACACACTGGACTCACAAGCCGCTGTGATACAAGTTCAAGATACAAGACTTGCGGCCGTGGAGAAAGAGAACGAGGTTCTTAGGTCTAGGGTGGTGACTTTGGAGTCTCAATTGGTCGTTTCGGGGGAGATAGAGAATAGTGAAAGACCAAATGTAACTCCCGCGCAAACCGAAACCGAAAATGTAAATGTTGACTCAGGTAATGAAACTGCTCGTTTAGATTACTTCTCGTTTGAGGAAATACCTGATCAACCAAGACCGTTAGCTGTTGACTATTCTTGTGCGGACTTGACTTATATTGCGAGAATGGTTAACCGATCTGATAATGTGAGGGAGAATACACCTGAAGAAGATTCTGACCTAGAAGCTGAAGATGAAACATTTGATGAGGATGAATTTTACTATGGTGCTCCTATTATTGAGTCAGACTCATCTGAAGAAGAAGATGAATCTCTTGAGGACTCAAATGAACCCGATGCTGAAATGCCCGAATCTCCTAAGGTTCCTGAAACAGCTGAAGAGAGAGCTGCTCGTCTAGCTTCCTGGTGGCCGCATGGTAAAGAAAAGATTGTGCCTGTCACTTGCAAATCTTACAAGGTCAAGGGAGAATATAAAGGTTTAATCAAAAGCTGGAAAGTCTCGAATGATAAGTTCATGATCAAAAGGACCGATGGAGTCAAATATTTCAAACTTTCATTCAATAAGCTGAGTACCTTGCCTAAAGGTGAATTAAATAGGCTTGCTCAGTTACAATTGATCAACCCTGACCGAAATAACCGTGCAGACTATATTCAGACTACGCTACAAAGAGAAATTCGTTCAAAGAGGTACAGTTTTATAAAGCCGACTCTGGGAAAAAGAATTACTTATAAGAAACGGATAGATCCAATTACAAATCAGCCACTAATCAGGATGCGTTATCCGTCGGCTGTCTGCATTAAAAGAATAACTCTGGAAACGGTTCCCCTAAACTTTCTTAGAAGATTTCATTATTGGGAGTTTGATAGTCAAACAGGAGAAGCTGTTTTGGTTTTTGTGCCAGAGTGTATTGAAACTGAGAAGACTTCTCTCTATGGGTTAAAGAAAGTACAATATCGAGTTTTTGATCCCATGAGCTTGATAAACTTATCAAAGGAGGATATGAGGAACCTGTTTGACAATCGAATAAGGTATTACCGAGGTAATCTGACAAATGAGAAGTTTGCTCAGCAATTTCAGAAAATTGTGGATATTTGTGTTACCCATGGAATCCATGCGGGTGGGAAGTTTCCTGCTGGATGGGTTTAAGCTGAAGATTCTTTTTGAAGACCAAGCTGAAGACACGGGGGAGTTTGTTGGTACATTTAGAGTGTCTGTCACTTGGTCTAGGTTATTGAGTTGTAATTAATTAGTATAGTTTGGTTACTGGCGACATTGGTAATATCGCATAGGCGATATCACCAATATCGCATGTGCGATATCACCAATATCGCTAAGCTTACTGATTAGTTAAGTATAAATACGTTTTTAGGGTTTCAGTTGTAGGTTGGTTGAAATACGAAATTAAGCAGCTTGTGTTTTCTCTCTGGGCATTCTTCTGTAATTCACATCTGGTTTGGTTTGATAAATATATTATTGTGATTACTTGTGTTGAGTTTAATTCTAAACGTACTTTGATTTTGCTATTGTATTCCGCGCTCTAGCATTTGATATTGATTCATTGTGAAAAAGGCCTGTCCTTTACGGTCCTACAGTTTCAAAATATGCGACTCGAGCTATTGCTTCCAAAGCATCCTACTTCGGCTGGTCACCTGAGAATACATACTAAAAGAGTCAACATAAAGTTGGTGAGTTCATAGGTTTGAAAACAGTTGATATCACATCGTATGGAACGTGTGGAACACAAGATTTCATTTTTGTATCATTCAACAATGATAGTAATGTATTACAAAATGTAAAAGAGGTGTATATTGTTGCCATGAGCCCATAGTTCGAACTTAACTGTGGTGTCGGGTCACAATCAAGTGCCACGATCGTGGTGCCTCCCTGCGAGTGCCTAATCCAACACTCGTAAGAACAAATGATAATGCGTCCGTTTGACCAGTTAGTGCGACTAACCCGGACGGGGGGAGTCAATCCCAAATAGTACTATTCATTAACATTCACGCTATAACGATACTAACAAACTATGTGTGGGGGACTTTCAGGATTAGTTAAATAACTCATGCAACCAATATATCGTGTTTTGTACTTGCGTTCACATAAAAATAGCAGTTGTTAAAAGCAGTTGTATGTATTCTCACCCCTGAGTGGAAATAGTAGAAAAAGGGGCTATGAAACTCACTTGAGATTAGTAGGTTATTTAGCAAATAACAATTAGCAAGCAATTTGTGTTCCCAAGAGTAATCTTCTAACGTCCTAGACGTATAAGATTGTGTAAGTAGATGTCTCAAAAGACCATCTATAGTGATTGTATAAGTGGAGGGTTAATGTCCACTTAAGCCAATCATGTAGGTGGAGGGTTAATGTCCACCTATTCGCTAGTAGTTCACTTAACTATTATGTCCATTCTTGTTTACTTATCGAAAACGTGTACGACCCGTTGGTGAAAGTTTTGTGAAAACATAATGTTGATTAGTGTGGTAAGTGGGCGAAGCCTACAAATGATGGGGGTCCGGGGGCAGTGCCCCTGGTGGCGGGGTCCAAGGGGTGGCAACCCCTGGTGGGGTCCAAGGGGCAAGGCCCCTGGTGGGGTCAGCGCGAACAATTTTTATTTCAACTTATATTTCTTTAGTAAAAATGTTTTGATTTTTGGTCATCAGCGACACAAGGCTTGTGTCACTAATGTGGTTTTGGCGACACAATTTTAGTGTCGCAGAGGTGACAGTTCAAATGTTATAACGACACAAGGGTTGTGTCGCAAATGTGATATAGCGACACAAAGGTTGTGTCGCAAATGTGACGGTTCGAATGATAGAGCGACACAAGGGTTGTGTCGCAAAATGTGACGGTTCAATTATTATAGCGACACAAGGGTTGTGTCGAAAAATGTGACGGTTTGAATGTTATAGCGACACAAGGGTTAGTGTCGCTACTGGTTATTGAGCTTCTGCGACACAGGGTCAGAAACCGACCAATTTTGCAGATTTTATTTCGTAATTCAAATGTTTGAGATAAAATTCAAGAAAAATATATGTTGTTTCTTAGTATGTTAGGTACTTAAAATAATTTTTATAGAATTTTTAGACAAGTCTAAGTATTTATAAAAATTGTAAATTCCCACAGAGGTCAAAAAGTAACCAATCCGGAGACATGCAAGGAGATCGAGTTTCTGGGCAGAATGCGTGCATATTTGGGACATGGTCATATCTACGACTATTCTTCTTAACAAAATTTCTGAAATTTTGGCGGTGGTTTCAAGTCTTTTGGACACGTAAATCTTGAGTTATGACTAAAACAATGAGGGACAATTTTTCTGCCTTTTCCCTAGCCCGTCTACATGTTTTTGTTAAAATTATTTCTGGTATCAAACGAGCTCCAAAAATTATGAAACCAGTGGCAAATGAAAGATAACTTCTTAAACTTAGTTTTAGCCTTTTAAATCGTTTAGTTTGGTTAAGTTTTGGGGGAGATATCACCTCCCAAAGTCGGACAAAGTTTCTGGCCGGATTTCATGTAAGGTTCTTGCATGTTTTAAGCTATGAAAAACGATTTTTGTACAATCTTTTGGACATATCTTTGTTAAGTGAGCATTTTAACATGTTTATAGATGTGTTACAAGTATTGTAGATGAGTTAGATGTTCTTACAATATTGAAAACCGATCTAAAAGGAGAGGGAAGTGAGGATTCTTGACTTCTCCTTGAAAGTGTGATGGCGGCTTGTGGTGGTGGAGTGGTGGTTGATGGTGGTGAGGAGGTGGTTGATGGTGGTGAGTGGGTGGTGGATGGTGGCAGATTTTAGAGAGAGAGAGAGAGAGTAGAGAGAGTAGAGAGAAGGAAGAGAGAAAATGGGGCTTGTGTGTGTGAAAAATGGAGTGAGTTGAGGTGTTTTTGTGGGGTGGGCTTGGGCCTATTTGGGGTGGGCTTCTTGGACTAGCCTAGACCGAGTTGGGCCTGGCCCAAAAGTGTTTCGGGCTCGTGACTCGTTTTCTCGACTTCGTGTTTCGTTTCCCGTTCGTTTAAACGTTAATTTGTGGTTTTAAAAAGTTGATAATTTACGTTGAGCTTTTGTATATACTTTTAATTTGTGAATGACATTTGGGATAAGTAAGTATTCTTAAAATACTAAATTGAGTTACAAAAGTATATTTCGGGTGTTGCTCGGGTGTCGGGCTCGGTTTGCGCGTTTTCGTCGCGTTTGTTACGTTTTAAACAAAACGTCAAAGTTTTCGTGTATTATTATTTGAAATAATAATATAAGATTGGAGTCAACTGATACTATGAGTACAAAGGACTTCATTGCAATATGGCCAACATGGATGCTGAGAAGCATAAGGTTATTCTAAACTTATACTCAGTAGTTAATGCTTGTGTTTTATGTACTAACTTTGTAGAGCAGGCTGAGAATTTGATTGAATCATCTAATATGATGACGGCTCAGCTAAATGCTTTAAAAGAAGAAAACGCAACTTTAAAACTGAGAAATTCTGAGTTAGTTAATAAAGTTAAATCTAATAAAGAGGATTTAAAAGTTTTAAAAGACAAAGTGAACGAGCAGAGTCAAATACTTGACTTAGCTCATGAACATGTTTTGGATTTAACTAAACAGTCTTCAGATAAAGAAAAAGAACTAGCAAACACTAAGGTTAGGATTGCAGATCTTATTAGAAAACTAGAATTAAGAAGATTTTCAATCGAAACTTTTGATTATCTACTAAGTGTTCAAAAACAGCCCAGTGATTACAGGGGAATGGGTTACACTGAAACCCCTCCTCCATTGAATCATAATTATAATTCTACATCTGATGAAACTGAGCTGTCAACTGTCAATGACTCTTTCAATCAATCAGCAGTCCCTGGCTTAATACAATTTGTTAAGTCAGAGAGAGCTGTGTCAGGGACCAATGAAGAGTCAAACACTAAAATTGAGTTTGTTAGACCTAAAATAGAAGATTTTAAGGATAAAGATGAAAAAGGTAAACAAACAGAATTGGAACACCAAACGCATCTCAAGGCTCAGAAGAAAGCCTGGGAGAAGCGTTCGTGCTTCACATGTCATCAAAAGGGACATGTGACAAGTGTGTGTCCATATAAGAAATCAAAAGTTTTGACAAATGATAGTTCAAGGAGCAGTTCTCCTGAAACAGGAAACTCAAGTAGAGAATCATTTCGGTCGAAACCTTCAAATAGTTTAAACAACCCCAGCAAAAGTTTTTCTAACCAGGGTAGTTGTAATCTGAATTTTCATAATTCGAATTATTGCTATAAATCTAGGGTTAGGTATTCTTCAAAACATAGGCCAATCAATCAAAGACTTTTCCAAAAGTCTCCAGATAGAAGACCTAGTGGTAGCTCCTCCCATTCACCAACAAGTGGGAATTCCAGAGTATCCATGTCACCCGAAAGGCGAGATGGATATATGAAGGAATTTACATTTGTTGATGTGAATGGTCGATCCAAGTCCGTGGTGGCTTGGGTCCCCCTTTGTAACTAATGATTTTATCTAGTGTGCAGGAACACAAACTTCAAAGGCTACAAGTTCAGCAGAAGACGTAGTGACTGAGGGGGAGATAAGATTAAATCTGAGATGATAATCTAGCTTATTTGTATGGTAAGGCTTTTGATAAATCAAGTTTTGAGTTGTTAGTCCACATTGCTGGAATAACAATCATGAGTGACATATCTCCTTTAAGAACTTTTATCTATCTTTATTTCTTAGGATTTTTAGTTAGTTTGGAAAAACTATAAAAATATGAGTGTCACTGTAATGATGCGAAGAAATGATGTAAACATTACCCATGCCTAGAACATTATTATATGTGTGGCTTTTAGATGTAGTTAAGACACAATAAAAAGTACTTTAATTCTAAACATAACGAATAGCTTCATCATACGATGTATTGGTAGGCATACGACATAATGGTTTTCAAGTACCTAATAAACCTTAAATAATACGATTTTTCTGTGCAATCTCTATTTTGATGTATGACTTAAGTCTTAATTCTTAGGAGACAGATTGTACCTGAATACATGTTAATTGGATAAATTTAAACCAATTCATCTGGGGGTTCACTGACTGTTTCTTTTGCAATATCTTGAAACATGTTGACCTAGACTCAGTCAGTGTATCCTAAAAATAGAGCAAATTCGACCAAGAAACAAGAATACCGTTTTCAAGGTCTCTAGTCAAACTATGTCGCTTTGTTGTACGAAAGTGCAGACCTGTCACCTCTGGTTTGATTTTAGATTTGTTAGGCTTTAACCCTAGTCTAGTCTTTTCACATGTACAAAAGTACATTGCTCTTAATATAAAGGACTTGACTTTAGAGATGAATTTAAATTAAAAATATCCATTTCATGGTATTCTGGACCTTCTCTATCTTAAGTGTATATCAAATGTGAGATACATAAATAATCGTGAACAATAACTAACCTTGTACTTGAAAATTCTGAGTGTTGACTGCTTAAGTGGACAACAATACCGATAATCGTCGTGAACTATAAATTACATACATAATAACCAAGGAATAATTCAATTCCTAACTGTGTATCGTACACATTATGGCTAATATGATCTTCGTAACAGTGACTCTCCCAAAAAGAATGTGTTTTTTAATATAAATAATTTCATATTTGTTTGTTTATATTTAGTTATTTTTCATTTTAAATTGTACAAATTTAAGTTCTTAATAAATGGGGAGATAATTACTTTTCTCACGAGCACCATTTCTCAACTCGCGACAGACAGCGAGTGGCTTAAACTACTGAACGACGAAAGGAGATTCCCTGAAGGGGATGGAGTAATAACTTGAAGCAACGAAGGATGAGACGTTATAATTCACGAACCGAATATGAGTACCTTGCGTTGAGAAGCACCACAAACTCATAATTATACAAAACTCATAGGCCAAATTAATCGATGCACCAGGTGCTGATAAGAAGTATCACGCCCTGGTAGGATTTTAGTGATAGACAAAAACGAGTAGAGATTCATTTACGTTAGTGAATTTCTAACATGTTCGAAGGTCAAAGCAGTATATCGAAAACCGACTTGACTTCTACGACAAACCGAAATGCTACAGTGGAAGTGAGAGTAAATAACGATGGATGTTATTACAACTACCCAAGACGTCAGCTAGATCCAACACCGTATGGGTGATCGTTGATTGCTTGACAGGGTCAACACATTTCCTGGCATAAAGAAGAGCTAACTAGAAATTTATCTGGAAGAGATTATTCTAGGCATGATGTGACAATATCAACTATCCGAAGGATATCGATTCTAGAACGTATATGAAGGATATCGTTTTCTAGACATAGAGTATCAATACTCAATATCACTGATAGAGATAACCATTTTAGAACTCGTATCTGACAATCGTTATAGAAGGCATCAAGTACTCGTCTCGACACGAGTGCAACCTATCATCCACAGAGTGATGACCATAACGAACAAATTATAAAACAAAAACGCTCGAAGCGCTGTTACGAACCCGTGTGATGGACTTAGAAGAAAATTGGGATGCACAATTTGCCCTAGCAGAATTTTCCTAACAATAGTCATCACACCAACAAAAAGATAACACCATTTGAAGTATTGTAGAACGCATGTGCCAATCGCCACTCTGTTGGGCAGAGTTGGGCGACGCACAAATTCCAGCCCTGGATCGTCTAGGAGACAACAGACAAAATTCGAAATTCTTAATTGATTTAAAAACAGCATGAAACCGATAGAAAGGTTACGCCAATAACCATCAAAAACCTCTTGAGTTTCCAATAGGAAATAAAGTCCTACTCAAAATATCGCCCTGGAAAGGGGATAGCTCGTTTTGACAAACGAGGAAAACTAAATCTGAAATCCTAGAGAGGACTGTCATGTAGTATATAAACTAAAATTGTCTCAAGAATTGAGTAGTATTCCCGACACGTTTCATTTATGCGATATAAAGAAATGTCTTTCTAACAAATTTCAATCCTCCCTCCTTACGAAGTCTGTGTCGATACACGACTCAATGCTGTGGAGAAACTACCAAGTATCGGACTGAAGGTCCAAAAGCTCCGACATATTAGAATTAATTTGGTTAAAGTTCATTGGAACTCGAAACGCAGACCATAATATAACTGGGAGCGCATGGATAGAATATCCTCAACTTTTTGGAAAACACATCGGTCATTCGTGACATTTCTTAAATTTCGGGACGAAATTTCTTTAACGAGGGAAGAATGTGACAACCCTCAAAATACGGTTAATTCCGTACATCATTATCACGTGCATTTAGGTTAATTCCCTAATAAATTAAAGTGAATTCGTTTCTATCAAATAAAGTCTAGCAAAAAGCCTACATTTGCATATGAGATGCACAATAATTTAATGTGAGATGCATTGGTGATTTTTAAGAATTATACGAAACTTTCGATAGAAACCGAGATTTCCGAACGTTGTGATCGTTTTTCTTAAAATAACGTAAATCTATTTAATAATAAATAGTAGTTATTAATGATATGATAATTATGCCGAGAAATAAGCATATCAACTTTTAAAACTCAGTAAACGTTCACGTGAACTAAGAAACGTGTAATGACGGGATAAGTTGTGAATTTAATCGAACAAGGTATCGATAAGTAATTGAACATTATTATAATTAATAGTAGTTAGTTACTATTATTATACAAGTTATTTTATAAAATTTCAAATAATCAAATCAAAAGATTATACGAATTCAATTAACGCGAAAACGTAGAGATTTCCGCGAATAACAACAAATGAAGTATCGGTAAACTACTTGAATATTATTTCAATCAATTAACAACATTATCACAACCTAATAACCTTAATCTATCCTAATCAACCTTATATTACCTTAATTAATCCTAATTAAACCTAATCGTACAATTGACGTCTAACTAATCGAGATTAACGCTTAACGACTAAAATATCTAGACTTAATTAGGATTAAGGAAACCAAAAGGTGGCCCTCCCCTCCCCTTGGAAAATCTGGCCAAAAAGGGGCCCTAGGGACCCCTTTGACCCTTGAAAACCTCACTTGCAACCTTACCCCAACCCATGCCTTGCATCCCTCACTTGTTTGTTCCCTTCATTCAACACTTTTCACACACAAACTCTCTCCTCTTTTCTGCCCCCCTAGACCACGAAATTCAGCAGCCTTCAACCACCATCTCAGCCCCAAACAACCCCCACAATGCCACCATACAACCACCACTCATCCATCACTCCACCACCCTAAACCGCCATGAACCACCACCTCTGAAACACTCATTTTACACTCTTTTAACTCACAAATACATATACAACTCAACACCATCTAAATTCCATGGTAAAATAAACTAAACATACGGGTTTTGAAGCTAGGAGGTCAATCACAACAAGTTCAAACCGTCATCTTGCTCAAAATCGCCTTTTTAGGCTTTATAAGGAAACTCTAACTATAAACTCTTTGATTCTTTCATTTAAATGCTTATATAATAATTAGAATATGTTTAGATGTTCACTCTTGCTAGAATCAAACTTAAAAAGTCGTATTTGTATATTATATAACAAGGTTACGCTCAAAAGAACCAAAACTAACCCTTAAACAACAAACTGAAAAACGGCAGAAACTTTACTCAACTTTGGAGCTTCATAAATCAGTCGAATCTTGATGAAACCTTGTGTTTTTGGAGTCTAAAATTTAGTTCAAAGAGTTACCTTTCAAACTCCACTGGTTTCATAATTTTTAGACAAGTATTGGTACCTCAAAACGAATTTCTAAGAAAAAGTGTACAATCTGTTCTTTTGTGACAGAAAATGACCTAACTTTGGAAGGTCATAACTTTCAAACCATAGATCTAAATGAAGTGATTCTTTTTCCTACAAGTCACATATTGTGTTAGCTTTCAAAGTAGTATGATTATACTCTGTGAAAGTTAGTATAACTCCTTGTACAAACAGATCTTTGGCCAACTGTCCAGAAAGGGTACTGTTGGACCTTTGGGTAGTAATAAATATATTTGGACCCCTTAAACGTGACCAAAAATTATGAATCTTATGTTTCTGGAAAGATAAGACGTAGGGAAACATGTAGTAAAAGTTTCATAAAAATATAAGCTTGTTTGACTGGTCAAAACCGTAGCCAAAGATGGACTAAATTTCGGACAGAAACTGTGAAAATGGACAATGTAAAGTAAAAAGGATAAAAAGGATAAAAACCATATATTAAGGACTTTTGATATAAAAATTAGTATATTTCCTGTATTTAGGTGTAGAATAAGAATTAGAATATTAAACTTTAAACCACCAAAGTTGTGTGTTAAAAATGAGATAAACGAGACTAGGAGGACTAAATTGCAAAAACCGTAAATTTGAGGACTTATGTATAAAAATCAGTAGGCTTAAATGTATTATAGATAAATTAAATGAATTAAAATGTTAAGACCAAGGCTTAGATATTAAATGCAGATTAAAACCGAAACCGTGAACTAAAAACGTTAAAATAGGAAATTTAAGGAATGAAAGTATAAAATCCCTAAGTTATGGACTTAGTTTACGAAATCAATAAATTGAAATGTAATTAAGTATAATTCATGACTTAAAATATTAGATACGAGATTTGTACGATTAAAACCCGAAAGTTAGGTTAAAAACGGGGTTAAAACGACTTAGACGATATTATAACCATGTTAATAATATATATATATATATATACATATACCTATATGAGTATGTTTATATATATATAGAATAAATGATATAATGATAAGTTTATAAATGTAAGATTTCCGAATTAAAAACGAATCCCGAACCTTGAACCAAATGTAACAACAATATATATATATATGGATATGTGAATTATATATATATATGAGAAATCAAAATTCGCGTTAATTATATATAATGCGTATAAAGAGGTATTATAACATTGACTTAAACAAGTTATAATGTTTTTGAAAGCTAATAGGGATCACAACATGTCGTTTTCATTTGAAATAACGTTACATGATATTCAAGCCCGTCGATGGCAATTTATAAACCTAGTTGAGTGAACAACTGGCATAGACTGACTATTGAGTCGTCTACATATATTAATTTGAACTCTTGCGTTTAGGACGCTAAGAGACTTGATTGGACATATATATATATATAAAATTGCTTTGCTAGCACGCTCGGACTCAGGTGAGTTCACAGCCCCGTTTTTACTGCTTTTAATGCTTTTGACTTGGGGTGAAAAACATATAACTGAACTGTATGCGATTATTAAAACCTGACATTGTATCCTTATGGGAGACTAAGGTGGTAAGTTGTAGTGCCGAAGGCCTATCATGCAATACTATAACCATTAGTTAGTTGACATCTAACCACTGAGTATATAGATAGTACTATCGGGTCTTACAAGCCTATCCCAGTTTGTTTAAAGTTAGTCGCACTAACCTGCGACTTCGTTCGCGTGTTCTTTGGGGATTAGTATACTTAACTGGTCCAGGCAAATGTTCCAATCTATTGTTGTGTTGTGGTTTGCTTATAGGCTTAGTTTCGGCATATTAACTCGTCGGTTTAGCTAACCCTCGGGGGATCGTAGTCAGAGGTTTTGATTGATTTAAATTGAGAATAATCGCACAATAGGCCTTTGATGCCATTTTTGAACTATTGATGAAATGTTTATAAATGATGGTTTATGATCGAGTCATTAAACCTGTGAATTCACTCAACGTTATGTTGACTTTTTATAAATATGTTTTTCAGGGGAATTAGCTATGCCGTAAGACACATACATATTGGGACCGTACCTGCCACGATAAATTAGGATGCCATATTTTCAATTAAAATAAATGGGAATTGTTATGATATTAACAGACTTGTATTTTATATTTATGGAATCCCAAATCTTGTAAATGGTTGAAATGATGTATTCGAGAAAAATTCTCTTTTAACGGTTTAAATCACCGTAACATTGTAAAACTATTATTGGCATCCTGATAATATAGATGTTCTGCGATAATCATACGCTCGAGGTAATGTTATTCAATCTTCGTCACGCCCCGAAAGCTTCCGCATGATTTACTGTAAATGTCAAATTTGGGGGTGTGACACTTAGGGTCTCGTTTTAATACGGATAAAGACAAAACGTACGTTTAATGAAGACGATGATTATATATTGCAAGATGACGATGCTGATTCTGATAATGATACCTCGTTATTCACTAGAAGGTGCAACAAGAAGACATCTAGTGGGGTTATCATTCGTGAGCTGACTGCCTAATCCACAACCATCACCACCTACACAACAACAATTCCAACATCACCTACTACAACTATTTCACCATAGCTTAGGCGGACATCCTTTGTTGAAGAGCGCAGCAGCTCAAGGGGGAGAAGCTTGGCAGGGGGTGAAGACTGGTTGTAAAGAGGATGTGTTGTGACAGACGATGATCCCAGTGACCATACAATGTGAGCTGTCTAACTCTTCAACTGGAAGACTTGGTACGCTTAAATAGGGTAAGGGGGAGTCTAGTCAATCTAACAGAGAGAAAGAGACCATTGAACTGACAAGTTTAATAGTGAAAAATCAGAGTTAGAGAATACCTACAGAAGTCTTGTTCAGAAATGAAGAAATGTCTGAAGGTGAACTGTAGTAATAAGACCAAGAGGATTTAAGATCTGAAAGAGATGATTCCTAAAGGTAAGCTACAAGAGTTGTTGAGGGTGTATGACATGATTCGATGAAGATGTCAGAAGCTAGAGATAGTTAGAGACATGAAGATTGAAGATGTCAAAGGGTGTTGAAGACTTTGTGGAAAAGGTATTCTATACAAGAAGACAAAAGAGCTTAACATAATCAAGATCGTAAGCAACTTGGGTGACAACATCTTTGGTGAAACCAGAGCTATTGTCAAGGGGGAGTCTGTTGGTGCATCTAAACTAGAGCTATTATCAAGGGGGAGTCTGTTGGCGCATGTTTTGTGACAACAGCTTCTAGTTTGTAATAGTTAGGTTTAGAAGTCATTTTGTTAATCGTTGTAATCATTAACTTAAGTTTTGGATGTGTATTTTGTAGGTTCGTACGAACTTAGAAGTAGCTAAGTTCGTACGAACTTGGCTGCCTATAAATACACAAGTCCGAAAATAGGTTTTGAAGTGGTTTTAGGGTTTAGGAACTGAGTTTTAAGGCTTAGTTCGAATACTCTGTGTATGTTCGAATGTAACTTCGTTTACATTCAATAAAAGTGATATTTACATATTTGTTTGTCTCGTTTGTTATCGTTTAGTGTAATCGAGGATTCCGCACTCGATTATACCATATTACCTCGTAGATCCGACCTCAAGGGGACTGTCAGCTAACAACTAAACCCTTAACGCTAACCTCAAATGCTAACGCCTAAACGATAAACAACTTATAACTAACATTTACATCTATACATATATTAATTTATCATATAAAAATTATTTGGTGATAATTTTTATTTTTATAAATATGACGCTTATAAAATTTTACTTTTGGACTAGAAAATATAAATGATAAATTAAAATTCCTTTGATTTTATCTTCGCTAAAAGTTAACGGGGTAAATTTTCATTTTTGGAGGTAAAGTATAAAGGGAAAAATAAAATAAAATACATTTAGCAACAATTTTAGCGTTGCTAAAGGGTCCTGTGGGAGAATAAATTATTTTTCAAGTCAAGATAAAAAGGAAAATATATTAAAATACATTTAGCGATGATAAAATCATTGATAAAAGTTTTGGTCAAAAGTTTGACATGTCGTCGGTCAACTCAGCAATTTTTTTTGTCACTTAGTGGATTTTAGCCACAATTTTTATCGTCGCTAAAGGCTCTCATCTTCTGTTCTTCTTTTTCCTGTAGTGTCAAACTTTCTTGGACCCATAACGTAAGAAGTAAATTATACTCACATAATAGCTCTAACAATCCAATAACATCGTAAATGCTTGAACTTGAAATACTTTGAGTAACTTCCCTAGATATTATTTCTTTTCTCTTGAAAGAGAGAATCAATATCTAATACTACTTATAATGCATTTTAAGATGTTGAATCTTAAATTCTTAAAGAAGAATTAAAAATTACTACTTTATCCTTATTAAATTTATATAAAAATAATAATTACTTTAAATAGAAAAGCTTTATTCTATAATTGGTATCAAGTTGATACCTTTGACTTTGATCAATATACTATTCATAATGCATTTTAAGATGTTGAATCATAAATTCTTAAAAAATAATTAAAATTACTAATTTATCCTTATTAAATTTATATCAAAATAATAATTACTTTAAATAGAAAAGTTTTATTCCATAATTGATATCAAGTTGATACCTTTGACTTTGATCAATAATGCGTTTTTAATTTCTTTCTAAATTTAAATATTAGGCACCAATTAAGTACTTAATTTCTAATTGTACAAAAAATATTCCAAATTTCATAATTTGTCTAAATTCTCCATAAAAACTTTAGTTATCTATGCTTAATAATTATACATACTCATTTTATAAACTATATTACATATCAAAATTATATGTATTCGCTATGAATAATCAGTGGTACTAAATCTATACTTATTTGTATCATCTATAAAAACGTGATAGAAAATGTTATATTACTATTTAAATTTGTCATATTATTTTGACGAATATACTATCATACGTAATAAAAATAATAATTATCACCGCTACACTACGTGAATAATTGTTGGTGTGCTGCTTTTGACTTTTAAAAGTTGACTATTATATATTTCTATACACATCTAATGCACATATAATTGTTGTTACATTCAAAACCTTTTATTTACTTTTATCTATTTTTAACTCATGTTGCTTGAAAATATAATATTCATTTCAAGATACAGCTGCATCTAATTTTTCTTTACGCATTTTTTATAGCAAATTCATAAACGGCAATATGAAGGTATCCTTATCATCGGAAGAATATTATTTGCAAATCAATGCACGTATCAACCATCATATATAACATTTATTGAGTAAACGATAAGTATCTAAATTGACACAATTAAATAATTAATGAATTATTCGTCTTGGACTGTGTTATTCAACGGTTTTGACAAACTATTCAATTTTGCTGACGTTAGAGTTGAAACTACTACTTAAATGTTGACTGACGATTAATCTAATTGTATTATATGATGATACATGTATCCACTTGTATTTAATTATTATATTCTTCGGATCATTCAAGGAAATTTCTTTTCAAAATAATGTTCCAAACCAGTTATAAAAATCGTATAGCCAGATACAACACGACTTAGCTAATTATATGGTTATTATATTCTGTCATCATTAGGTGATCTTGCAATATATAATTAGCTATGTAGTATGTGCCCCGGATCAACTTTAATATGTATATATTATAACAGGTTAACTAAACTAATACTTGGAATTATAGTTATATTTGTCAGATTTCATAAGGTAATGTTAAATTCTTATAAAATCTGAAAAATATGACTGATTCATAAAATGTTTGACATATAATATGTTTTTACTTTTTCTCTTTTATATAATGTTTGCCATACGTATTTTATACGCATCGTTAGTCATACACTTCAGCTACGTGAAACATTTTTCATACCATGATAGCATAATTTTTTTTAATTATATATAAATTTATGAACTCGGAACTTTATCATTATTTATGGCTTATAATTTCGAGAATTATGAATATAAACTTTCATAGGTCTTAAGAACCAGAGGCGGATGTAACTAATAAATGCGGTTTATCTAGCGTTTAAGACTACTCTCGTTTAACCCATTTGCAACATGAGTGTTACATACCGCATATCCATTATACACACGTTACATTAGAACTCTTTAAATCCTTCTTAGATACTTCACCAAGTACTTATACCATGACGGTGACGATTTAATTCTATTGCAAGTTTATGACGAAATTGTATCACGACTTGGTTTAAAGAGTGTTATTTCATGATTTACCTGATATCTAGATTAGATTGAGAGTTTAGTGAAGTAAACACTTTTCCTTATTGTGAGGTAGTAAGTCGTGCATTTAAGCTTGAGAACCAAATGTGTTTGTCAAATATCTCAGGTATTTATTTATCAACTCACACAATGAATTGTTTATCTAGGTAATCATTTGTTGTGTCAATTTTAAATTATGAATATGTGTTGATAGTAGTGTCTGAGGAAGGGATTGAAATTTTGATAATTGATGATTTGCTTGAGGACAAGCAAAGTTCAAGTGTGGGGGAACTTGATATTGCTCGATTTATATAGATTTATCATGCACAATATCTTTCATTTTATTTGTAATTCTTGTGAGTTCAATGAACTTTTGGTACTTAAATGACTGAAATATTGTTTTACACGGATTACAAATCGAATGCACGGAAAGTTAGATGAATAGATGGAAAATGATGAAAATCTGAAGATGCCAGGAATTACCTTACAAGAGCATGTTAGCTTGAAGTGAGTGGGGAAGCTTCTTAATCCTCTAGTGACTTTAGCAATAAAAGAATAAAGCTCTGTTCAAGTTACAACTCGCTATATATGATGTCCCTGGTCAACATTACATCAGCAAACTTCAGGTTCACAGCAATGGGATGTACGACATCAAACTTGATTGTGATTCGTGGAAAATCAACATATGAAGAAGACAAGATAAGAAGGGGACCACATAATATTCCTTCTAACCATTTGTTAGTTAAAAAGAAGCCAATCACACGGTGACACATGTTATTCTAATTTCCTATAATTCAGGAGATATTTACGAGAAATATCTATTCTATAAATAGAGTGATATATTATATTTAGACGTTTACTAAATTGCATCTATCACTTGTCTGTCAATGATATAGTTTGTCTAAGTGCAATCCCAAGTCAGCGACTAATAGAATAACTTGTAATTATATTGTATTAATCTTTTGTCTTGGCTTAGATTATTCCGCATTCAATAGTTTGATGTAATTTATGATTAATAAATTCATCATTCAAGTTAGTTGTTCATTGTAGTACTTTAAATTAGCTTTTATACGTTGCAATCAATACTCCGTTATTTTTAAAGAATTTTGAAATACTAAAATAAGAGTTAAACACTATTCAGCCCCCTCCCCCCTCTTTACAATTCAAGCTATATATTCCGACTCTTAAATCACTTAACTCATAAGTTATTATTGGGAATAGCAATTCGTATTAGAGCAGAGTTAGTTTAAATTCCATTAACCATATATGTAATGGAGTCCATCAAATATAGCTGAGTTTATTCTTCATATTAAAAGGGCAATAGTTTTACTGTCAAAACTCTAGCGTTTGATCCCTCACAGATTGAAACCAAGATTTCCCGGATGATAATGATGTTCTTTAATCTTACTGGCTATGTGATATCATAACTAATGGTCCTTATGTTCCTACTACCATTGTGCCTACTCCTTGCTATTGCTACCACACCTGTGATTCTGTAGCCTTTAAACGAACCAAAAGATCGGTTTTGAGATCTCAAAAGCCAACAAAAGTTTCAAAACCGACACAACCGGAATCTGGTGAAACAACATCTTTCGTATATTCAAGACAACAAATGTTTGCTCTTGCACCACCACGTTCTTCTCGTATGGTGGTGAAAATAGAAAAAAGATTTTGTTCCTTTCTCCCCAAGAATAATTCCATCAACATTGGTTCCACGAAAAGTTTTTAGAAATGAAACATCACGTTTCAATTTCAGATGAAACTCAATGTCTTTGGATTATATTGAGATGTTCAAATCCTATTGGCACCATGCTCAAATGGGTTCCTAAAATTGTTGCCTAAGATTAGAAGATCAAGAGGAGAAAAGGTTGAAGAAAAGAAAAAGATAAATCTAGTGCCATTTCTTAATATCACATCATGATTGATTGATGATCAACAACAAATGCTTGAATCTAAAGATCCTTCAAGCGTTAAAGAAGAATTCTGCAGTTTAGGGGGATTAATTATGAAATTTGGTGAACAGGCAGATTCTTGAAGGTTTCTGTGAAGTTGTTGACAAAAGGGAAGGTGATATTGTTGTATGACCATAAGATTACGAGAATGCAAAATTCAATGCAGAATGCAAAGTTTAATGAACTTTCAAAAGGGTCACAACTTTCAGAAGTTGAAAGTCACTAGATCTTGGTTCGATAACAACGTTATCTTAAAGTATTGAGGTGCGGAATCCCTCAATACGTTTGATTAAAGTTTATATAACTTATTTATTAATTAAAGGGCTTTGTTTTGATAATTAACTAATGTTAATCCTTCAAAACCTAGCCTTTAATATAATAATAATAATATCTGGGCACAGAAAACGAGGTGTGTGTATAATTATTGCGGAGAGTGATGTAAGGCACGGATCCCAAAAAAATAACTCAAGTATTTATTTATATCCGACTCAACTCGCAGGCCATGGGCATTGCAAGTTGACTTAACTCGCAGCCCATGGGCCTTGTGAGTCCAGATGAGCTGCGATCCCAGATCTCAGCTCGCAATAGACAGTCTGCGAATCCAGATTCTCATCTCGCAGGTTTAAACCTGCGACTTGAGTTTGGCATTGCGAGTTGAGATCTCATCTCGCAAGTCTTATGACTTGCGACTTGAGATCTCACTTTGCAATTCAGACTTTAATTCGTATTCGTTACTTGTCTAATATTATCATATTTAACTAATAATAATAACAAACGAATATCTTATATTTACAACTCTAAACCAATGTACAAACTTGATAATAATTACACCAGTCCTATTACAAGCTAGATCTGTTGTCACAAAACATGTCCCAACAGAAGTAAAAGTTGACAATAGCTCTAGCGTCGTTATCTTCATCTTTGTCTTTGGTCTTTACTTGTAAATTTTACTGCCCATATGTATTTTCATTTTAACACAAGTCTTCACCATCATTTGATAATCTCGTGCAAGATTACCCCATGCTTCTGTCGTCAAGATCCTGTTTTCGTTTAACTTTAACAGATCCTTCTTAGACAGATTCATCAAGTGTCGATGGTCATAGACTTTCAAAATTACTCGTTCTCCTCCTTCAACTTCATCATCAGCTTCAACCATGAAAGCTTCACCAGTCACTGAGTCCATATGCCAATTCATAAGATTTCTCAAAATGTTATGTGGCATTGTCTTCAGTGGTATTTGCTGTACACACTTGACAGCTGGATAAGTCTTTTTCCTCAGTCTTCTCCCAGTTCTTTGATTGCGTTCCTTTAATTTGATCATTTTTCTGACTCTTGGATTTATCTTTTCAAACTTCATTGATCTACCCTCAGTCCGAATGATTTTCTCAACATAGTTTGCATAAGGATCATTACTGGGATTTATCAATTCTAAGCGTGCCAAGTCTCGGATTTCAAATCGAGGACGAGAGCTGAAGACTTTAAGCTTTTTATCAAAATATTGAACACCGTCAAACCTTTTGATAGCAAAAAGTTTCAGATCAGAGTTAAAGTACCATCCAATGAGTCCTTTTCTCGGTACTTTCTTTCCAGTAATATCCACCTCAGACATCCCAATCTTTTGCTTTTTCCTTTTCAAAGGTCTAAACATGGGATTGTTTCTGAGTCTTTCAGGATGCTCATCTTCAGATTCAGAACTAGTTGATTCATCTAGATTTTCACCTAAATCAACAACTCTTTCTCCATCTTCGTCCTGAATAATACCTTCGTTGTTGATGGGCTTACGATGTGTTCATCGATATTTGCATCAGGATCTACACCATCGTCTAGCCCAAAATCAATACTAGAAGTCCAGTCTTCAGGAGGCATGTAAGGTCGGAATCCCTCAATACTTAAGGTTTTAGGCTTATATAACTTTAGCTATCAATTAACAAGCTTCGTTTTGATATTAACTAGTGTTAAACAATCAAAACCGAGCCTATTCAATAATAGCTTTTATATCAGCATGAAATACGAGCAGAATAATTTAATATATTTGTTGTGTGTAATAATGGCATTCCCTCTTTTTCGAGAAATGTGCAGCATTTAAATATATATATCTGGTTCAACTCGCAGGCCATGGGCTCTGCGAGTTGACTCAACTCGCAGCCCATGGGCCTGCGAGTCCAGATGGCTGTGAGCCCAAATGGCTGCAAGTCCAGATCTCAATTCGCAAGGCTGCGAATCCAGATCATCTGCGAGGTGAGATCTCAACTCGCAGCTCAAACCTGCGAGTTGACTTCTCATTTCTCGATTTTGACTTTAACTTGAAATCGATACTTGTTTAATAACATTTAAAAAATAATAATAACAAGTTAATATCATATATTTACGAGTCTAAACCAATTATACAAATTTGACAATAAATACACTAGTCCTATTACAAGCTAGATCTGTTGTCACAATAACATGTCCCAACAAGGCACAAACTCTCCTTCTTCTAGGTCAAAATCAATGTCCTCATCTATTTCATCTGGCATATCGCCTTCAGAATCAGATAAGTTCATCATCTCCAGACCTATAGAAATACATACACAAGTAATCATTAATATCATAAATCCTTTCATCGATTTCCCTGAATCGATCTAAGGATTTCCTTATTAATCAATAATAATTAATATTATAAATTCTTTCATCGATTTCCCTGAATTAATATAAGAATTTCCTTATTAATTTCTTTGTGTATTTAAAATACATTATATATACTTATAAATCTTTCTTCAATTATCATAATCAATCTAAGATTACAAAAGTCTTATAATATACAAACATTTATAAATTATAAAATTTAAACATTATTGTATTACACATTCAAGTTCAAAAATCTTAATTAAACAATTATATTACAATACAAAATGTTGTTTCAACAGGCTTCACCTTCTTCAGCAGCTTCACCAGCACCAGTTGTTTCTTTATCAGCTTCACCACCAACACTTGACTCCCCCTGAATATTAGCTTGCTGACTTGTCGTTGAGGGACCAGCCAGCTCACTATCTTTCTGAGCCGTGGGATCATCATCTTCATCATTTCTTCGCTTCTTTGCCAGCTCATCTTCTTTGCAGGACTCTGTATAGAGTAATGTCTCCCCTTGAGATGGCTTGTCCTTCAGGAAGCTGGTAACCAAGCGATCAAGTCTGTCAATCTGCCGTTGCTTGTCAGCTATATCATCTATCAAATTGCTATTGGTCTTGATGAGCAATGAGTAAGCTTTATTCTGTTCAGTCACACTCTCAGACAAGGACAGAACTTGAGATGCCAAGATGTTGGCGGTAGCCTCCAACTCTCGAACCCTAGACTCTAAGTGGACAATGCGTTCATAATCAGTCTTTGGTGAGGTTGAAGGAGCATCAGTAGTGGTGTGAGCAGGAGGTTGCATTTTCTTAGCTATCTCAGTAGCTACATCCGTTAAAAGGCGAGCGGCAACCCTGCTGGACTTGGTGGTTGGATACGAAGACGGGCGAACCAAAGCAGCAATCATATCAGCCTCAGAGGTTGTTTGTTTAGCCTGCTTGCAGGGGCGAGTGATAAGCGACTCCTCCTCTTCATCTTCATCTTCATCTTCTTCAACAAGAACAAAGTTAGGATCTTGGTCAGCGGCTTTTCTTTTTAACTTCAATGCCGGATCCATAATCAACTTTGACCCTTGACGAATCATGCCTGCGGGAATCCCGGAGACAGACCCAAATGGTCGAGTCTCATCATCATCAGATTCAGAATCAGAAGCAGAAGCAGCTTCTCCATCTCTTCCCGATGGACCAGCATCACCCGATGGCTCAGCAAATGGAGGCAGTCCAGAAGTACTCGGACCCTCAGCCCTTCTTGGGACCAAAAACCGTAACCAGGACATGCCATAAGAATAGATCAATATTCGGCTGAGGGTCCGAGTACTTCTGGACTGCCTCCATTTGCTGAGCCATCTGGTGATGCTGGTCCATTGGGAAGAGATGGAGAAGCTGCTTCTGCTTCTGATTCTGAATCTGATGATGATGAGAATCTCCATTCTCCGAAGACTAGAGCTTTGAGGAACTGACGTCCTCTCATAGGTCCTACATATCCCATGCGTGCCAGTGCTCCCTCTATAAAGTCCAAAGGGAACTCAGTTGGTCCATCTTCCTGCTCGACGGTGCCCAGCTGTAAGATGTTCCGAATGTCGGTGGGCGAGAAGATAACAGGGTGATTATTAACCCTCGTCCTAATGACCGGAGGATTCACAACTGTATCATACTCAATATTGGCCCAGAATTGGGATAATAAACCCTGTGACAGTGCAGGCGACTTGGTAACGGCATATCGAATCCTCGATCGTGCCAAAAATGAGAGAACCCGAGCAACACGAGAAGCTCCGCGTGCGGTGATGTCCAAGTCCACCAACACATTATGATGAGCAGCAAACTGTTTGGCCATATATGTAATATCAAAATTACACAAATGTCAGATAATTGATTTAACGTATATTGATAAACTTATATAATCTACGACACGTAATTGAACTATTAAGTCGTGAAACTTAATTATCAATTATAGTCGTTAATTATATATAAAATCAATAAGTCTAACCCTTTACTGAACCTGTTATACAAAGTCACAAGTTGTAAAAAGAAAATATAACCTATTACTAGAAGTTGTAAGTCTTACATAAGGAGTATATGGTTTAACATGTTCACATTTAAGTCGACACGACTAACAATATAACATTTTAACTTATAACTCTTAATGAGGTAATTAATCTAGAGTTCGTAAATTAAAATTAAGTAGTCAACTCGCAGAAATAGTTAACAAATCAACTCGCAGGCAAGTCAACAAGTCAACTTGCAGAAATAGTTAACAAGTCAACTCGCAAGACAAGTCAACTCGCAGAGTTCAACTCGCAAGTCACAAGTCAACTCGCAAGTTTTCAACTTGCAAAGTCAACAAGTCAACAAGCAGTTCAACTCGCAAGTCAACTCGCAAGTTCAACTCGTAAGTCCACTCGCAAGTCAGATTTGCGAATTGAGTTGGATCTCAGTTCGCAGGATGAACTGCAAGTATGATGTCACAATCAAAACTTAATTTCAGCAAGTTTTAAGCCCATCAAGTTATGCCATTTGATACTAGATACTCCAATTAACATAAACCCTAAGGTTTCCTGTTAGATTGAGCATTATATCGTAGTATTTTGGGTAAATTTAAAACGAAACCCTCATTTATAAAAATGCTGATTCTGAGTTAATTATACAGTGAAATCCCTTGAGTTATACCTTAATATGTGCGCAATGTAAAAGTGATTATTATGTATGGAATGAAAAATGTCGTTCTCGAAGTAAGAATTGTAGATCCCAAAGTAGATCTTTTAACCAATTCGTTCAATAACCCATGTGCGGAAATCGTAGGATGGTAACTAACACAAATATAAAGCTTAAGCAATGAAGAACAATTCAAGAATCACTTTATATTTCCTTTGCAAATACTCTCTAATCAGATTACAGCAACTAAAATTGCAGAGAATAAGTGTGTGAAAAGTCTTTAAAAGATCTCACCCTAAAATTCTATAATTTGGGTATTTATACTAAACAAACTGGCCGACTTATGCAACATAAGCCTTATGTCGCAGAGATCACTATTGCGACATAAGCACTATGTCGCAACTACAACTAATGCGACACAAGGCTTGTGTCGCATAACACAGAAAATGTAATTCTAACTAACTCAATTACATTAACTAACACAATACAGACTCGACCAACTGACAGACACACTAAGATGCATCAACAAGAATCACGAAAAGGTTGCAAGATCAAGCATTTGCATTTTCACCACCATACGACGAGATGGTGCAAGATCAAGCATTTGCTTTCTTGAATATACAAAAGATCTTGTTTCACCAGATTCCGATTGTGTCGGTTTCAACACATTTGTTGGCTTTTGAGATCTTGAAATCGATCTTTTGATTCGTTCAAAGGCTACGGAATCACAACAATCAACCTTATGATGATCAAAATTCCTGGTTGATTGTGATTTCTCAAAATACTTCTTATTCTTTTGCAAAGAATAATTAGTAAATATTGAAATCTTTTTCGCACAAACCACTTTTGGACATGGTTTGGAAGATTTAGTCGGGTAAATCTTCTTAGTCACCTTGACTTGTTGTTCAGTTGAGTGAGAGAGTTCTAAAATCCGCTTTTCAAGTCCAACAATTTTTGAACGCATTTCTTCACGTTCAGTTTCCATGTTAAGTATTTGTTGTTGGAAAGTCTTAATATCTTCTTCCCTCTTTATCAGCTTCTCATGTATCTCTTTGTCTGGACATTTCTTCAACTTATCACTTCTTGCATCGCGTTTAGATTTCCCTTGTTTAGAAGCCACAATATACTCATTAGTGATAATGTGATTTTCAGGCTTGATATCAGATTTGTTAATCTGTTGTGTTGGCACATCACATTCTTCGACTTCATGAATAATTTCAACAAACTCATCCTTGACCGGTATTGATGTATATCCGATACCAGCTTTGGATTTCGTATCCTTTTTCTGAGAATGAATCAGTTGATCTAACCTCAAGGAAGATGCTTCAAAATTTGAGAGCTTGCGTTGATAATCTAAAGTCTCACTTTGAGCTTTAGCCTTTTCTTTGCGTAGTAAATTGATTTCAGTTTTGTAACTGTCGATTTCAATTTGTTGATTTGAAACTTTAACTCTCAAATCATGCAATTCAACGCTTGGATCTTTTTGAATTTGTTGTTTATCTTGTCTTCCGTAGGTTTCTTCAAGTGATCTCCACAATTCATAAGATGTATCTTTATATTTGTAAAGTGGAATATCTTGTGCCACATCTTTTGGTACACACATGATAATCTCTTCACGTGCATTCTTGTCGTTGTCAAAAGCTTCTTGTTCTGCGGCTGACATTTGATTGATGAATATTGATCCCTCATATTGTTTGGTAATAGAAGTCCACAAATATGAATCGATGTATTCAATATATTCTTTAAACTTCTCCTTCCAGCTCGCAAAGTCTTTATAGAACAAAGCCTTCAAATACACTGGATGTTGCGGGTACATTTTCCCTCCTAATTTTTTCGAATTTTGCCCAAGTAAAATGAAAATTTTCTCAAACTAGAATTAGTCAACGGGAAGCTTTTTTTTTTTTTAAGTAAGAGTAAGCGACACTAGAATTGTGTCGCAGGCTATGTCGCAACTTTATGTCGCAAAGATTGATGTCGCAACGTTTAAGGTCGCTAAAACCCTATAGCGACACTAAATTGTGTCGCAAGCTTATGTCGCAAAACGGTGCTTTCAGACCCAAAAAACCCCAAAAAAAAAAAATTTGAAACCTAATAATTTTTAACGAAAAACTTCGTAAAATCTTCGAATTTTAGGCTTAAAAACTCCAATTTTTCAACTCCAAAACTCCTAAAATGAGAATCAAACACCAAAATATACGTTAAATGATCAAAATATGAATCAAAACGTACCCAAAATGATTTCATACAACCAAAATCCTTAGATTAATGGCTCTGATACCAATTGTAGATCCCTATGTTGATCTTTTAATCAAATCGTAGGATGGAGATAATCACAAGAGTATAAAGCTTAAACAATGTAGAACAATGCAATAATCAAACGTTATATTTCTTCAACAAAATCTCTCTGAAAAATACAGCAGCAAAACACAGAGAATAGTGTGGCGATGGTAGATCCTCATCATCGCCGCCCGTATATGTATCAACCTGATGAATACTCCCGGCAAGCTCATCCTGTGGAGCAGTGACAAAAACATCCACCTCAGCTAAAACATCAGAACTACCAGGACCTTGAAGCACATCATTAACCACAGCTGCAGCTACATCAGCGTGAATACTAGTACCGTCTTCAGGATGCTCAAGATGGGCCAAGATATCCTGAACAACGTCCTGCTCAGGTTGCGGAACCGCACCTGGAGGTGGGTCGGGAATAGGGACAGCAGCTTCACCCTGAGGCTGAGGCTTATCCATCCACCCATCGTTTAGTGGAGCCTCATAATCAGCATTAAGCACAACCCAAACAACAGAATTGCTTGAGGACGGTCAGCAGTAGCTCGTCGGCTACTATGACTCATGTAGTGTCCAAAAATTTTCTTATCCACTGTAAAGAGATGCAAAATAGGATCGACAGCTGGCAGATCCAGTGCTAACCCATTGATAACCATCATAATGAACCGTGGGTATAACAAAAATCGATCTTTAACACTGCCCTGAATCTGTTGTACCACTTCATCAAAGAAAAACTGCGAGAAGCAGTAGGGCTTGTTGTAGACCAAAGAGATATGCCTGATTGCATCTTCTGATTCATAGTATCAAAACCAGCCTTCTTTGGACCAAAGGATACAAGCAATACATGCATAAGGTATCGCTACTGGCCAAAGAGATAACTCTTGGTATAATAGTTGTGGGTTACGTCACCAACATATCCCATTCTCTGAAAAGCGCAATCCCTGAGACTGACTGGATAGGTAGTGGCACCAGAATCCTGAGCTTCAATGCCTAGTTTCAAAATGTCACGTAGCGGCAGAGAAAACAATATCCACATTATTGACGGTGGAGCGAATGACTGGAGGTAGCGGAACACAGTCATAGGTGGCAGTGGCCTAGAATTGGCGCAGATACTGAATCCGGAGTGGGGGCGAATGCGAGAGAGCATGGTGCACTCTTGAGCGCATTAAAAATGTAAGAATGCCACGATAGGGTAGCCGGATCCTCAAGATCGAACGAGATAGCCATGTTATGCTTGTTGAAGAATTAACGAGCTTGATCGGCCATTTCTGTAAGACAAACACGCAAACAAAACCAAACGCAGGCAATAATAAAGTTAAGTATACAAGATAATCATATGAAAAACCGCTAATGTGGGTCAGACGATGATACACAGGAGTTTAATTGATAAACAAAATTCATGTTTCAAGTTGGTAGGTTCGTACGAACTTGCAAAAGAGTAAGGTTCGTATGAACTTGTAGGTTCGTACGAACTTACAACAGTTACTTGGTTCGTACGAACCTGTAGGTTCGTACGAACTTACAACAGTTACTTTGTTTCTTATACAGATTCTGATTACGGCGGATGCAACCAGAACAGGAAATCCACTACTGGAGGTTGCCATCTCAACCTGTGAGGCTGAGTATGTTGCAGCAGGTAGTTGTTGTTCACAAGTCTTGTGGATACAACAACAGCTGCGTGACTATGGTTTACTCTGAACTAATACACCTATGATAATAGATAACGAATCTACAATTTCAATAACTAATAATCCTGTTAAGCATAGTAAAACGAAACACATAGACATAAGACATCATTTCATTCGTGACTGTGCTGAAAAGCAGATGATTAAGTTAGTTAAAGTAGTCACTGATGACAATCTAGCTGACTTGTATACTAAGGCTTTTGATAGATCCCGTTTTGAGTTGTTATCCAACTGAATGGGATGATCAATCCTGAATGATCCGTCTCCCGGTTTCTATAACACGTAACTTTCTAATTTTAGTATCCTTTTATATTTAGCAATATTCATTTTTAGTAAGTTGAAAAAAACACAACAACAGTGAGTGTCACTGTGCTATAACGAAGAGATGATGAAAACATTACCCATGCCTAGAACATTCTTATATGTGTGGCTTTCAGATGCAGAACATCTACAGTCTAATGTAACTTAAAATCTAATGTGTCTAATATAATGTCAGGACGTGAAGCGGTTAGATACATAAGAGACCCAACGATGGCCCGATAGTGTGTCGGTCAACATCTTCAGAGCTCTCAAGATCTGGCCCTAGGTTGTGATTCTAGGGAATTGGTGTGCTGAACGTTGAACAATCTTCCATCTTAAAACGTGCGAGCATTTCATGCACATACTTGGATTGATGAATGAAAGATCCGTCGTCCTTTTGATCCACTTGTAATCCAAGGAAGAATTTCAGCTCTCCCATTACACTCATTTCAAATTTTCGCTTCATAACCTGCTCAAAGTCCCTACACATAACTTCATTAGATGCGCCAAAGATAATATCATCAACGTAGACCTGCACCAGTAGGAAATCCTTTGCTTTCCATTTAATGAAAAGTGTACTACCTATCTTACCTCTCTCGAACCCATTGTCCAAAAGAAAGGTAGAAAGAGTTTCATACCATGCCCGAGGTGCTTGATGCAGACCATACTTAGCCTTGTCTAACTTGTAGACGCGGTCGGGATAGTCTGGATCCGAGAACAACATACACTAATTCCTTAACTTTCCCATACAGAAAAGCACTTTTGACATCAAGTTGATAGGCCTTTATTCGTTTAAACGCTGCATATGCCTAAAACAACCTAATTGCCTCCAACCTTGCGACTGGTGCAAATACTTCTGCATAGTCTATCCCTTCTTGTTGGTTAAACCCTTTGACAACTAAACGTGCTTTGTTCCTAGTTACAATTCCTCAGTCATCCCTTTTGCACTTAAACACCATTTGGTGCTTATGGCAAACTCTCCCTTAGGTAAATCGACTAGCTCCCATACTTTCAGCTTCTCGAATTGAGCAAGTTCCTCTTGCATAGCTTCAACCCAGGAGTTATCTTTAAGAGCCATTCACAATTATAGTGAATCGGGTATCTAATTGCTTTGTATTGACTATTAACGAATGTTAAACGATCAACACCTAGCCTTTAGAATGTATAAACGTTCTAGAAAACTCAGGTAGTTCGTATCAGATTAATGGCAAAAGTTATTTAGGTTTAAACCCTAATTTGTATAAATAACCGTCTTAGTTCGCGGGTTATGGGCTTCTGCGAACTGACTCGGTTCGCAGCCCATTATGGCCCAGCGAACTGACTCGGTTCGCAGTCCAAATTTGTCCTGCGCGGTCAACCTTGGTCAACATTTTTCAGCTTTTTGATTTTTCACTCTAAAATGTTTTCCGAACAAAGTTTTTCATTTACAATTCAAAACCAATGTACAAACTCGATTACAATTAACACTAGACCTATTACAACACTAAAAAGCCCTATTACAAGCTAGATCTGTTGTCAAAAAATATGTCTCAACATAATGTGCATCAGATATCGCCAGACCTTGGTGAGAAAGGCCTTCCGATATTGATCACGCGGAACCCCCGGATAACCTATCCGAGCCATAGCACCCGCAATAAAGGAGTTAACAAAAGCAACCGGCATGTCAGAGTCATCAGGAAATTGAAAGAAATCCCGAATGACCTGCTTTGAGATGATAATTTCTCGATCATAAACCCGAGAGATGAGCCGGGTAAAAGAGAGATCCGAATTGATAATAGTGTTGGTCGAGAAATCCGACACATGATCACGGTAGATAGGTGTTGTGGCCGTGATCGCAGTGTATATCCGTGAGCGACGGAGAAAGGCAATCATCGAGCGATAAGGCGCCGCAAATTCTTTATCATCCTCAAGAAAAGCCGTGACATTATGTCGCGGTTCCCAGAAATAAGCGTTCACATTAATTGCAGCCATAACTGTAAGAGCAAAGTAAACTTGGAAGGCATTAGATTTAAACAATTTAAAAAGTTGTCATTTTTGAAATTAAAATGTCATGCGACACAAGCTTTTTGTCGCAAATCACAGAAGCGACATACCGAGTTATGTCGCAGTTTAGCAATATAATCAATTTAATGATATTCAGCGACATAACGAGTTGTGTCGCAGATATGTAGCGACATAAAACAGTTGTGTCGCAGATATGTAGCGACATAAAACTGAACACATCCTGCGACACAACAGTTGTGTCGCAATGATGAACACGATGAAACCCAGATTTTTCAGAGTTAAAATTTTTTGGGGTTTTTGAGTTTTAATCGTTTCCGATGGGACATACGCATGTCAGGAGCATAATATAACAAGTGATAGCCGCATTAAAAACACCCAGAGACATGTAATTTTGCAAAAATGTGTAAAACCTAAATACCGAAACTTTAATCGCAAATGTTAACATGAATACGCAGTTATAGCATGTAAAAATGGTACCTCGTGATGCGTATGAGTAACGAGAACATGAATGAAGCGGAGAATCAGACAAAAATCAACACAAAAGCACAGAATTAGCGTAAATTGAGTCGCGATGCTTGTGTCGTAGGATCCAGTTATGTCGCAGTGGTTTGAAATTTTATGTTGCAGAGTTTAATGTTAATTTCAGCGACATGAGGGTATATATACACCCGGACCACTATGCGACATAAGGTTGCGACACAAATGTTGTGTCGCTGGTTAAGGTTAACACAGTGTGCGACACAAACGTTGTGTCGCATAAGCCAATCAAGAGTTTAACTTTGTAAGTTATTTGTGACACTTATAAATTTAAAACGCATCAAATATGTAAATAATAAATTAGTTAGAAATGGAGACCCAAGCCTTTATAGTCTTGGGTACTCTAATGACATCATCAACAATGACCACATCAGTCAAAATTTTATTTTTAAATAAGTTAGAATGGTTGACTGATGAGGTATTTCCAGATGTAGAATCTTGACGAGATTCTTTAATCTTCCAAACCTGTTTTGGATGGGATGCTTGCGAATCAACAACTTTGAGCTTTAAGTTTTGCAATTTATTTTGCTCAACTTTGTTGACTTTGATAGCTGGTGAGGAAGTCTTTGAGCCTCTCATTGAAGTATGTTTCTTTGAAAGTTTTTTGAATGTAGAGACTCGCGAAACTTGTTTCCCAAACTGTTTCTTAGCAAGCATAGGACAATCATTTATCAAATGGCCTTGCTTCTTGCAGTAGAAGCAAGACTGATGCTCAACACTAGATTGAGATGGAGGAATAAACCGATGAGATCGACCAAAAGAAGCACTTGTTGAACACTCACATTGATGTGAACATTCAAAAGGGGATGTTTTAGAAGTATGTTTAGAAGATTTATTTAGAGTATTCGTTTTAGAAACAATCTTCTTTTGAGGTTCAGCCGTAGCTTTACCTTTTTCTTTTGATATAGCCTGTTCATTTCTTTCAATAGTAATTATATGATTTTTAGGCTTAACATTTTTCTTTATTGGTCTAAATTCCTCATCAGTTATGTCCTCAATTTCAATTTCCTCTTCAATAATACGAGGAAACACAGAAAGAGCCTTTCCTAACTTAGGCTCAACTACAGTCTCAGACTTAATCAACATAGTCTATTTAAGCTCAGCCTTAATAGGCTTAACTTTCTCAACCTTTTGAGTCTTACTAGTTTCAGACTCACTAGTATTAGCCCTAACTGGCTCGGGCCTACTAGTTTCAAGTTGTGAGGATGCAGTGATGACTGTTTCAGCCTTAACTAGCTCAGGCTTACTTATTTTGATACTAACTGCAGGTTTAACAGGTTGACATCTATCTTTGTAAAGATAGGCATCAAGTCATTGATATTATCCCTGACAGGCATGGGAAGATAATCTTTTGGAGGTGGGACTAAATGATACCCAAGTCCTGCCTTACTTTTAGTATCAGTACTCTGTGCCTGTAGGATTTCATCAAAGACTAGAGAGGAGGCGGAAAAGTTAGAAAGCTTTTTCTTTAAGTTTAGAACCTCAGTTTGAGATTCAGCAAGTTCTTTTTTAACAGATGATAACATATCAACATAGCTACCAATTTCATCTTGTTGTTCAAATTTTTTTGCTTTTAACTCCTTTTTCTCCTCCAAAACAGCTTTTAACTTTTGGCCACTTGCCTTATCACTGTTTCTTAACATGTCATTTGTTTCATTTAAAGTTTCAATAACAGTGTTAAGGTGTTTGGTGCCCTCTCTATGCCTGTTTAACTGGTTAGTTAATTTTATACACGAAACACAAGATAAAGGTTCATCATCTACCTCATGCACTTCAGCCATCAGTGCCTTTTCTGCATCATCCTCATCGGGATCAGACCATTCCCAAGAATTGTTGGAAAGTAGCAATGTAGCTGAAACCATCGCCTTCTCATCAGATTTGGTCTTATTAGAAGAGTTGTACTGAGAAGGTTTAGATAAACCGGAAGGTGGATTCTTTTTCCGATCACATTCACGAGCAAAGTGTCCATAGTTATGACACTGGTAGCATTTCACCTTGCTCTTGTTAAAACCCAGACCTTTCTCTTCCGGATCAGTTACATTCTTCCTGTTAGTCTTCTTCAAGAAGTTCTTGACTCTTCTTGTGAGCATAGCCATACTCCACTTCAAGTCCATACGTTCAAGCTCTTCTTGATCAATTTGACCAAAGTCTTCTTCAGTCAGATCCACAATACTGTTCTTGTTGGATAGAAAGTCATCATATGCCGACAAGAAAGCTGTAAAAACAGCCGCATGTTCTTCAGCAACTGCAGGAGATGCGCCTTTGAAATTTGAATAGGTACCACCCCCACTTGAGGATGTGGTATTTGTATATCCGAATCCGCCAGATGTACTTGGAGCGCCAGAACTCCCAGAGAAGAATGCAGAACCAGCAGCTTGAGTCGCTGCAGCAGGAACATCCACACCGTATAACTTCGGATTTTGAAGGTGTGCAGTAGCCTTGGTTTCCTTTTTCTGCATATCTAGAAGATCAGTAGCAATCTGTCCAACTAAATCATCAAGCTCCATGTCCATGATGTCTTCATCCCTTTCCATCAGCAGTACCCTTGTATTCCACTTTTTAGGTAAGGAACCCAAAAGCTTCTTATTGACATCAGTTTTGTCGAGATTTACACCTCCCTCGACTAATTCACTCACAACCTGTGAATATCGACTGCACATATCTTCAAGAGACTCATTAGGCAGCATGTCAAAAACTTCAAACTATTTCTTGACTAGATCCAGTTTGTTCCTTTTGTATTCATCACTGCCACCACACTTCTTTTCAAAACCAGTCCATAAATCATATGCAGTTTTGTGATGTCGTAGTTGTCTCAAGATTTGTTGAGGTAAAGCCATGGTAATGGCAGAATAAGTCTTTCTCTCAGTATCAAAGGCCTTACGTTCCTCAGGAGTCATAGACTTAATGGACTTTTCAGGTATAGGTCCATCATAGATACCGGTCTTCACAAGACGTTCATACATTTCTTCCATATAAATTAGCATTTCAGGATCGTTGAACGATACAAACGCTTCAAATCTTTGACCCCAATCCGAGTAATTCATTCCCTTTGTGTACATAGGTGGTTTATTGGTTGAACCCACCTCACTATTATGCTTTAACATTGCCCCGACTTGTTGAATAGATGTTGAAGCAGAAGAAGTCATTGAAACAGGCTCGAGAGACTTTTCAAAAAGATTTTAGAAACTGGAGTAAGCGACACTAAGATTGTGTTGCAGATTATGTCGCACACTAGCTAGCAGCGACACAAAGATTATGTCGCAAGAGGAACTATGGCGCAAGACTATGTCGCACCGTATGTCGCAAAATTGAGGTCGCTAAAACCCTATAGCGACACAAATTTATGTCGCAGTCTTGTGTTGCAAAACGGCGCTGTCAGATGCCAAAAACCTCAAAAACGATAATTTTCGAAACCTAATAATTTTTTAACGAAAAAATTCGTAAAAACTTATATTTTTAGGCTTAAGAACTCCAATTTTCAGCTCCAAAACACCTATAATGAAAATCAAAACACCAAAAGAGACGTTAAATAATCAAAATATGTATTAAAAACGTACCACAAACGATTTGATACCACCAAAATCCTTAGATTAATGGCTCTGATACCAATTGTAAATCCCTAGACGATCTTTTAATCAAATCGTTCAATAACCCCACGTGCGGAATTCGTAGGATAGTAATAATCACAAATATAAAGATTAAACAATGTAAAACAAATCAAGAATCACTTTATATTTTCTTTAACAATTTCTCTGATCATATACAGCAGCAAAAACGCAGAGAGTTAATATGTGAAAAGTCTCTCCTAATTACAAAGTAATTAAGGATATTTATACTAATATGGCCGACTTATGCGACATAAGCACTATGTCGCTAAGATCACTAATGCGACATAACTATGTCGCAATTACAACTAATGCGACACAAGACCTGTGTCGCATAACACAGAAAATGTAATTCTAACTAACTCAATTACATTAACAAACATAATACAGACTTGACCAACTGACAGACACTAAGATGTATCAATACTTTCCTTTCCTGTACCCGCTGAAGTTTCAGAACTTGGAATACTTGATCTTGGAGCGAAGTTACTGTCGTCACCATCATCCAGTATTGCATATTCTAAACCTGATGGTTCCTCTAAGTACCAGTATTACTTAAGAGAGGAACATTAAAATCTTTGAAGACAGCATCGTAGTTAAATAGCCACTCAGGACCAGTTTGGACCACATGAGTGTAAGAGGTAACTTGTATATTAAATACAATCTCCACTCAACCAGAAGTCTTATTAAAGACTCGTTTGTTTGGAGAACCAGCATCGTAACCCAGGAAATATCCTTCGTCAGCTCTTTCCCCAAACTTTGGTTAATTCCTTGTTTTAAGCAGTGTACAAGGAACTCCAAGTGGTTCAAACCCAATGAAATTTGGCTTCCTTCCATATAAAAGCTCATAACAAGTTTTGTTAAGCTTCTTAACAGTTAGAACCCTATTCAATACGTGACAAGCTGTGTTAACGGCTTCACCCCAGAAGATAATGGGAAGTTTAGAATCAGCTAACATGGTCCTTGCTGCTTCAATCAATGTCATGTTCTTCCGTTCTGTGACTCCATTCTGTTGTGGCTCATATGGTGTACTAAACTGATGTTGGATTCCTTTGCTTAAGCAATAGACATTCAGCACTGCATTCTTGAATTCTGAACCATTGTCACTACGGATCTTCTTGACTCGTCGACCAAATTGATGTTGAACTTCAATAAAGAATGACACTAGCATTTGAGCTATTTCATCCTTGGAACTTAAGAAGAACACCCAAGAGAATCGTGAGTAGTCATCAATAACTACCAGGCAATAGTATTTCCCTCCGATACTCCTTGCATTCACAGGACCAAATAGGTCTAGATGAAGAAGATCAAAGGTTGTAGCAATGGAGTTTTGAGTCTTTGACCGATGAGGTTTCTTGTGTTGTTTCCCTTTTTGACACAGCACACATTTATCCTCTAGCCCGAAACTCTGTACTGGGACACCCTGCACTAACTCATGGCGGACAATGTAATTCATTTTCTGGAAATGCAGATGTGCCATTCTCCTATGCCATAACTGCGAGTAGATCTCTGAAGCCTTGGATAATAAACATGTCGACTCCGAGGAGGATTCTGCTACACTCATGTCCATGACATAAGTATCAATATCCATTCTTCTGGGATGCAAACCCCGGTTTCAGAATAAGCGCTTCTCTATCTGTGAAATGAACAGGATGTCCCTTGTCACAAATCTAAGAAACACTCATGAGATTATGCTTCAGCTCCTCAACAAAGTTGACTTGCTCTAGCGTGATTTTCCCATTAGTAACATTTCCTGATCCCGTGATTTGTCCTCCCTTTGCCCCAACAAAGTTTACATGTACCCCTTTCTTTTCCACGAAATCCACCAAAATCTGCCTCTCCCCTGTCATGTGTGTGACAACCGTCAAAAATCTCAAGTGAAAACCCACTTAAATTCCTAGTACTTTTAATTACGTTTACAGCACTCTCAAATCCTAGTGAAAAGTCTAGGTTACGACTTCTTAAGTACCGAAACCATAAGTTACCGAAATCGCGTAACGTCTTAGAAGATTGCTTAGCGAACTTTAAGACCGTGAGGAACATTAAATTAGGTTACAAAGTGCCAAAGAAAACAAATGAAATTAGATTTCATAAGTCATCACAAAATATTTATCATATCACAAAAATTGGAATTTAACTGGAAATTCCGTAACTCGATAACACGACTGGAAATCGGTTTATTAACTCGCGAATGTCAATCGTGATCAAATCAAATACATTTTGATGAATGTTATAAACTTATAAAATAAAGTTTTATGACTCACACTTTAACCAACAAAAACAACACAAAAATCGGAAATTTACCGGAATTTCGTAGCTCGGCAAACGCGACACGAATCGAATAAACAAAACTCGAATCCGACAAACTAATACTTGAATATGCATTATAAAAAATCTAAAATACAATTTGAAGTATTTTAGAAATTTAGAACATCAATTTTTATAACCCTTATATTAAGCATAAAAACAACACAATTTAAAGCTTTGAAATGTGCAAGACTTGTGAGATTTTAATACAAATAAATACCACAACTAATACATATTATATTTTATCAAAAAAATAAAATAAAAACTCCAAATTATCATGCCAAAACTGGACCTCCCCTTCCCCCACTCAAATCCTCTCTTTTTCTTACAAAACTCCACTCACAATGTTAAGATTCCATGCAAAGCCTTCACCATTTTCACACTCTTTCTTTCCATCATTTCCTCTCTTTTCTCTCAAGAAAAACACACACAAAACCTCTCTTTTCACACACTAAACTCCAGAAAATATTCATCCAAAGATCATCATCTCAAAGGTGTTCTTCCATTAAAACACATCTCTTAAGGTAGAATCACCATTCCTAGCTTCCATTTCATACTTTCTTTATGTTTATTTCATGTAAATACATGGATTTTATGCCTATTTCATGGCTAAAATTCTCATTCAAGGGTTGATGGTTTGTAGGTCTCCTTACACTTGTTTAAGTGTTAAAACAAAAGGGCAACCCATGATCAAACCGAAAAGTCGTCTTTTTAGTGTTTGAATGCTTATTTACTTGTTCTTGCTAGAATAAATGGTTTAAAATGTTAAAATATGTTTATGTTTCTGTAAAACACATGTTCATGCATAAAAGACAAGACTTCAATATTTGGATGATGTCTAAAAATCGTTTGGTAGTGAAATCACACCAAAAAGATCACTTTGTCATGCATGTAATCTGTCCAGATTTTGACCCTACTTGAAACGACCATAACTCAGTGAATAATGGTCCAAAAATCTTGATTTTTCTTTTGGAATTTAGCTTAATGTCTTACCTTTAAAACCCCACTGGTCTCACTCAAATCCATTGAGTTTACGACCTCCAAATGTATCACACAAAACGGATGCGCAAACAGTAACTTTTCTGTGAGCACCTTGTTGTGATACTTGTTCATGGGTCTTAAGGTGTTCCATAAATCTAAGAAAAATTATTTTAGACTCCTAACATGTATATCTCAGTATTATAAAAAGATAGGAATTTATCTTGATGATTAAGTATTTTTAGAAAATGCATGAACATCATGCATTATTTTAGTCTTCTAAAATGTAAATAATTGTGTTGTGATGAATCAAAAATACAAAAATACTAGATAAATTGTGTTAAAATTTTGGGGATTATTTTTCTCAGTAACTAGGTCATAAAAAGAGTCTTGAAAATAAAAATGGGAATTTTTGGTAAAACATTAGTATTTTCCCTAATTAATGCAAACAAAGCCTATAAAAGGTGACCTAATCATGAAAAATACTTTTGGACACCAAATAATTATGGGAAAATTCCAGTGTCATTTTACTATCCTCAAAATTTCACACTCTTTGGAAGTGTTTTGATATGTTTTCCAATTTACGTCTTGTTAAAACGCATAATGTTTGGAACCAAAGTTTCAGTACTCAAAATGACTTGAAAATTTTACACAAACCTAAAAATGGTTAAAAACTGATCTGGTAAAAATTCCAGAATTTTTTGTGAATAATTACTATTTTTCTCATAATTATCCCACTTATTAGACATAAAATGATTATAAATAATCCATACGTCTAAAAATCCCCAAATTTTCACAGAAAATGTTTGAACTATATTTCATGTTTCATACCAAGTTTTGTAATTTTTAGATGTTGTATACATATATTTCCATTATTTTGTTCACAACTCGAACAATTACCGGCAACATAATTTAAATGGAAATTCAAACTTTTACGGCACTTTGTAATTTAATTAGCTAGCTAAGCAATCCTAACAAACCGTATTAGTCGAGAAACTAATTAGAAACCTTGTGTTCTTAGGACTTGGATAGGAGTCAAACCCAGTCGGCACGCGCATTACATCCATCCTTCCACTCACGCTCAATAGTGAGTTTACACAGCCCCTCTTTTTAACGTTTTACTTAAATTTTTGGGGTGAAAAGCATGCTATATGATCTAACTACTATATTTGGATTACAAATACTATTCTTATGTTATACTTGATTTACGAATGCTATGCTTATACTATGCTCGTTTTACAAATGCTATCCTTGATTTACAAATGCTACGCTATGCTATATGCTATGCTTACTTTCGAATACTTCACATGGTTAAAATGTCGTATTGATTACAAATAATGTCGTGAATGTTTTCCGTTTATACGAACATGATTATATGCTTGTTTTCTATCGTATCTAAAGTCCCCGGTATATCTACACGACCATTAACTCTATATGAGCCAAATGATGCATATGAATAGTACTGTTTGGGAGCGAGACCACCTCCCCACTCACGCGGCCACGTGAGTGCATCCCATCATCCTAAATGCCGACGATAGGGCATTTCTCTTTTGGGGCAAAGGTTTATCGGTTGTAGGTTTGGTTGTGGACTCAAGCATAATAATTCATTGTGACTATAGACATTATAACGTGATAGCTTAGAAATTTCATAAACGACTATAAACGTATGACGTTTTGACATTTGAAATGATATTTCTTTGAAACTATAACCCTTACGACCCGAGCTTTACAATGACTTTGAAACGATATTTCTTTAAAACCATAAATTCTATAACCTGAGTTTTATACTATAAATCGTTGTAGTTTCGAACAATGATGAATGTGGTTTCATAATAACGCCTCGTATTCTTATGAACCTCGACATAATAATCTGTTGAGATTGTAAACATTTTGACATTGATTTGATGATCCTTTGATATATAAACGTAACTTGAACTTATTGAACACTACAACTTGAGTTTTATAAACGTGAATTCAACATTCCTTTGAAAATACGAGTGTGGCGTTATAAATGAATCAAGACTTCTAATTGAGTTTCAAAGGGAATCGCTCCTAAACGAATCTCGTACTTAATTAAACCACTTTTGCGAACAAAACATCGAATCACGAATGAATCTAACTATCAAATGAGTATCGCTCTTAAATGAGCCTTGTTTTAATGAATTACTTTCATAATTATCTGTGCAATAGCGCTTGTGTTGATACATATTAGAGTGTCTGTCAGTTGGTCAAGTCTGTACTGTGTCTGTAAATGTAATAGAGTAAATAAAGTTATATTTTCTGTGTACTGCGACACAAGGCTTGTGTCGCATAAGTGATAGGTGCGACACAGTGCTTGTGTCGCAATAGTGAATCCTGCGACACAAGACTTGTGTCGCATAAGTCGGCCAGATTAGTATAAATACCTCTAATTACTTTGTAATTATGTTAGACTTTTTGATATTAGTTCTCTCTGTGTTTTTGCTGTGTAATCTGATCAGAGAATTGTTTAAGGAAATATAAAGTTCATATTTGATTATTGTTCTTATTAATTCAAGCTTTATATTTGTGTGTTTGATAATCTAACGAATTCCGCGCGTTAGATTAATTGTAACGATTTGATTCAAGATCAGTATTGGGATCTACAATTGGTATCAGAGCCTTTAAATCTAAGGATTTTGGGTGGTATCAAATCGTTTGTTAATTGTTTACACTTATTTTGATCATTTAACATCTTGTTTTGGTGTTTGATCTTCATTGCAAGTGTTATTGGAGCTGAAGTGTGTTGTTTTTGAGCCTTAGAAACTGTGTTTTTACGAAACTTGTTAATAAAATTCGTTTAGGTTTCAAAAATTTCGTTTTTTGAGGTTTTGGCATCAAACAGCGCCGTTTTGCGACACAACGTTGCGACATAATATTTGTGTTGCTGTAGGGTTTTCTTGCGACATACTATTGCGACATAATATCTGTGTCGCTGAAATTTCTCTTGCGACATAATATCTGTGTCGCTGAAATTTCTCTTGCGACATAACCTCTGTGTCGCCAGTATCTTTTGCGACATAATCTCTGTGTCGCCTTTGCCTTCATTGCGACATAATCTCTGTGTCGCTAGTACCTTTTTTTTGCGACATAACCTTTGTGTCGCCGTAGCTTCTTTTGCGACACACTGTTGCGACACAACTCTTGTGTCGCACTTTTCAGTTTCCAATTTTTTTTTGAAAAGTCTCTTTCATTCAGTATCATGTCTGCTTCGACTTCTACTTCACTTCAGCAAGTTGGAGCTATGTTAAGACATAATAGTGAGGTGGGCTCCACGAACAAACCGCCTATGTATACCGCTGGGATGAACTACCTCGACTGGCGTCAACATTTTGAGGCATTCGTATCATTTAATGATGCAGAGATGCTCATCTATCTAGAAGAGAGATATGAACGCCCTGGTAGAACAGGTATATTTAATGGACCAATACCGGAGAAGTCCATTAAATCCATGACTCCTGAAGAGCGTAAGGCCTTCGACACCGAGCGGAAAACGTACTCCGCTATTACCATGGCCTTACCCCAACCACTACTTAGACAACTCCGACATCACAAGACTGCATACGATCTTTGGAAGGGGTTCGAGAAGAAGTGTGGAGGCAGTGATCAATACAAAAGGAACAAACTGGACTTAGTGAAAAAGCAGTTTGAAGTTTTTGATATGCTGCCTACTGAGTCATTAGAGGATATGTGCAGCAGATACTCACAACTGGTGAGTGAATTAGTCGAAGGTGGAGTCACTCTTGACAAAACCGATGTTAATAAGAAACTTCTGGGTTCCTTACCCAAGAAGTGGAATACTAGAGTGCTGCTCATGGAGAAAGATGAGGACATTATGGACATGGAGCTTGACGATCTCATCGGCCAGATTGCTGCTGATCTCCTAGATATGCAAAAGAAGGAGACTAAAGCTACTGCTCATCTACAAAATCCAAAGATCTATGGCGTAGATGCTCCTGCTGCAGCAACTCATGCTGCCGGAACTGCTTTTCTATCTGGGGGATCCGGTGCTCCTAGTACATCTGGTGGCTTTGGATACAACACCACCAATTCTTCCAGTGGAGGTGCTGCTTATCAAAATTTCAAAGGCGCATCTCCTGCAGTTGCCGAAGAACACGCTGCTGTGTTTACTGCTTTCTTGTCCGCTTACGATGATTTCTTATCAAACAAGAATAGCACCGTGTCGTTGACTGAAGAAGACTTCAGTCAGATAGATAATGAGGAACTTGAACGCATGGACTTAAAGTGGAGCATGGCGATGCTCACTAGGCGTGTCAAGAACTTTCTTAAGAAGACTGGGAGGAAGAATGTCACAGACCCTGAAGAGAAGGGTTTAGGATTTAATAAGAGCAAAGTTAAGTGCTACCAGTGTCAACAATATGGACATTTTGCTCGGGAATGTGACAGAAAGAAGAATCCACCCTCTGGGTTATCCAAACCTTCCCAACACCATTCATCGGACAAGACTAGAACTGAAGAGAAGGCTATGGTTTCCGCTGCGCTCCTTCTCTCAAATAATGCTTGGGAATGGTCTGATCCTGATGAAGAAGACACTGAACGTGCACTGATGGCTGAAGTGCATGAGGTATATGATGAACCATTATCTTGTGTTTCATGCATTAAACTAACAAATCAATTAAACAGGTATAGAGAGGATACTACACGCCTTAACACTGCCATTGAACAGTTAAATGAAACAAATGATATGTTACGTGACAGTGATAAGGCAAGTGGTCAAAAATTAAAAGCTATTTTAGAAGAAAAGAAAGAACTTAAAGCTAAAATTTTTGAACAACAAGATGAAATTGGTAGCTACGTTGATATGTTATCATCAGTTAAAAGGGAACTTGTTGAATCACAAAATGAAGTTTTAAACTTAAAGAAAAAGCTTTCTAACTTCTCAACATCCTCTCTAGTCTTTGACGAGATCCTACAGGCTCAAAGAACTGACACAAAGAGCAAGGCAGGACTTGGTTTTCATCAAGTCCCACCTCCTAAAAATTATCTTCCGATGCCTCTTCGGGAAACTGTCAATGACCTGACGTCTGTTTTGACTAAGATAGACGTCAAACCTATTAAATCTTCTGTGAGCATCAAGATAAGTAAGCCTGAGTTTATTAAGGCTGAAAAGGTTGTCATTGCATCATCTCAACCTAACACTAGTAAGACCGTGCTTGTTAGGGATAATTCTAGTAAGTCTGAATCAAGTAAGACTCAAAAGGTTGAGATCATTAAGCCTATTAAGGCTGAAAACCATCAGACTGAGCCTATTAAGTCTGATTCTATTATTGAGCCTAAGTTAGGAAAGGCTCTTTCTGTGCTTCCTCCAATCATTGAAGAGGAAATTGAAATTGAGGATATAACTGATCTAGAGTATAGACCAGTTAAGAAACATGCTAAGCCTGAGAATTATATAATAACTATTGAAAAGCATAAACAGGCTATTACAAAAGAAAAGGGTAAAGCTATGGCTGGACCTCAAAAGAAGATTATTAATAAAACGAATATTTTAAATAAATCTTCTCAAATGTTTTCTAAACCATCTCTTGTTGAATGCTCACGTAAAAGTAACTGTTCAACACATGTTTCTTTTGGTAAAGCTCATCGTTTTATTCCTCAATCTCAATTGAATGTTGAGCTAAGATCTTGCTTCTATTGCAAGAAGCAAGGTCACTTGATTAATGATTGTCCCGTGCTTGCTAAAAAGCAGTCAGGGAAACAAGGTTTTAAAGTTACTAAAATTCAAAATTCTTTTAAGAAGCCCATCTCAAAGAAAGGCTCAACCACACCTGTTCCTGTTGTAAAGGTCAACAACATTGAGCAAACCACTTTGCAAAATACAAAGCTCAAAGTTGTTGCCAAGCAAGCAACCAAACCAAAACAGGTTTGGAAGATAAAAGAATCTTCTCAGGATTCTGCATCCGACAATAATTCATCAGTCAAACATTCCAAAATATTTGAAAATAAAATTTTGACTGATGTGGTTGTTGTTGATGATGTCACTGGAGAACCCAAGACTATCAAGGCTTGGGTCTCCATTACTAACTAGTTCCCTTTTGTTTTTGGTGCCGCAGCAATCCGACTCTGTAAAGAACAGCAAATGGTACATCGACAGCGGTTGCTCCCGGCACATGACCGGAGATGTCTCTCTCCTATCTGAAGTCCATGCCTATAATGGAGGGTATGTGGCTTTCGCTGGTGATAAGGGAGGTGTTATTTCTGGCCAAGGAATGCTTACCAATGGAATGGTAAGCTTTGAGAAGGTGAACTTCGTAGAACAGCTGCAACATAATCTTCTCAGTGTCTCACAAGTGTGCGATAAAAAGTACACTACTGCTTTCACAGACACTGAGTGTTACATCTTGAAGCCGGGATTTGTTATCCCTGAGGAATGGGTGCTACTGAGGGCACCCCGGGAGCGTGATACTTACATTCTGGACATGAGGACTGTGGAAACAACACAACTCACGTGTCTCTTATCCAAAGCTCCCGAGAAGGAATCACTGCTATGGCATCGTCGTATGGGACACCTGCACTTTCGCAAAATGAATTATTTGGTTAAGAATGATCTTCTGCGAGGTGTTCCCCGACAATCTTTTGGTTTAAACGATCTCTGCGTCCCATGCCAGAAGGGAAAACAACATAAGAAATCTCACAACCCAAAGTTGGCCAATTCCAATGAAAAGCCCCTGGAGCTTTTTCATATGGATCTTTTCGGGCCAGTTCGAAAGAAGAGTTTGGGAGGAGCTTCTTACTGTCTGGTTGTGACGGACGATTACTCGCGATTTTCGTGGGTATACTTTCTAAAGACCAAGGATGAGGTGCCGGAAATTCTCATTTATTTGTTTGATAAATTGCAAAATCTATGTGAGTTGAGGATTAAGAAGATTCGCAGTGATAATGGTACGGAGTTTAAGAACACCATTATAGAGCTTTACTGCTTGAGTAACGGGATTGAACATCAATTCAGTGCCGCGAGGACTCCACAACAGAACGGAGTCGCAGAACGAAAGAACCGAACCTTGATTGAAGCTGCTCGCACAATGTTATCTGATTCCAAGCTTCCAATCACTTTTTGGGTTGAGGCTGTTAACACGGCCTGTTATATTCTAAATCGGGTTCTAACGGTCAAGAAGATGAACAAAACTTCTTATGAATTGTTCAACAACCGCAAGCCGAATCTTCAGTTCCTTGAACCGTTTGGGTGTCTCTGCACGATTTTGCACACCAAGGAACGCATTGCCAAGTTCGGTGAGAAATCATGTGAGGGTGTCTTTTTGGGATTCTCAAACAACTCAACGAATAAACGTGTGTATAATCTCGTGACCAAGCGAGTGGAGGAGCACTTTGAGGTTATTTTCTTTCACTATACCGATAACCCTCAGGGAAAGGGACCCGAATACTTGTTTGATTATCAAACTTTGTTCGATTCCTTCAATCTTCCTGAGGAACACGAAGAACAAGAAATTGTAACGTTACTTCATGGATTGGATCTAGTATCTAACAATTCTACTGCTCCTGTGTCTCCTCCATCTCCAGCCACACCCGCCAATGATCCTGATGTCTCTACCGACTCTCCACCTACGCTTGCTCCTGCGAGTGTTCCTGATGAGGAACCCATGTTTGAAGCTTCCGACCTATCTCCCATCTCTGAACCAGAACCATCACCAGCATCCGATCTTCCTGATACATCTGATCTTGAGCTCGAACTGGAGGCTGACTCTACGAATCTTGACTCTGTCATTATTCCAGCCCACATTCCGAGTTCTCGTATCAATGTGTCACATCCGGTTGATGCTATCATTGGTAATTTAAATCAGGGAGTACTGACCAGACGTCAACTTGCTGATGCTGAGTCTGCTTCAACATCTACACTTGCTGAAGATTCCGAACTTGTTTGTCTAGCTTCGCACATTGAAGAATGCCTTCTTTCACAAGTGGAGCCGAAGAAGACTGCTGATGCATTGAAGGACCCTCACTGGGTTGAAGCGATGCAAGAAGAACTTCAACAGTTTAAGAAGTTGCAAGTGTGGACTCTGGTGCCGCTTCCCAAGGGTGTTCATCCCATTGGCACCCGTTGGGTCTATCGAGTCAAGAAGGATGACCGGGGTGTTGTTATTCGCAACAAAGCACGACTAGTGGTCCAAGGCTTCACTCAAATTGAAGGATTGGACTATGATGAAGTGTTTGCCCCGGTTGCCCGTCTGGAATCGATACGTATATTTTTGGCGTTTGCCTCATTCAAGGGATTTCGGGTATATCAACTTGACGTGAAGAGTGCTTTTCTTTACGGTTAAGTTGTGGAGGAGGTTTACGTGAAGCAGCCGCCAGGTTTCGAGGACTCTGTCAATCCGTCCTACGTATGCAAGCTGGACAAGGCGTTGTATGGTCTTCATCAAGCTCCTAGAGCTTGGTATGAGAGACTTGCAACGCATTTGTTGAAAAATGGCTTTGTACGGGGTACGATTGACAGTACTTTATTTATTAAACATGCAGATAACCATCTTTTGTTAGTGCAGGTTTATGTAGATGATATCATCTTTGGTGCTACCAAGGATGATATGTGTAGAGATTTCGAACGAATCATGAAGTCGGAGTTCGAGATGAGTGCTATGGGGGAGCTCAAATTTTTCTTGGGTGTGCAAGTTGAGCAGTCTGCTAAAGGGATTTACATCCATCAGTCTAAGTATGTTAACGACATGTTAACTCGCTATAACTTGACTGATTGTAAATCCTATGGGACGCCTTTGGAACTGAACCATCATCTTGGTCCAGCAGAGGACGAAGAGGACTGTCCGGAAAAAGAGTACCGATCTATGATTGGTTCTCTGATGTATCTCACTGCATCACGTCCGGACATTGTCTTTGCCGTTTCTCTCTGTTCTAGATATCAGTCCCAACCGAAGGTGTCTCATATGCGGGCGGTAATGCGAATCTTTGGATACCTCAAATATAGACCAACTCTTGGTCTATGGTATTCAAATGAGAAAACCTTCGTGCTCACTGCCTATTCGGACTCGGATTATGGCGGCTGCAGCATGGATAAGAAGTCAACTTCAGGAGGATGTCAATTTCTAGGACCGCGGCTCGTCTCCTGGCAGTGCAAAAAGCAAACCACAGTCTCTACCTCAACCGCAGAGGCTGAGTATATTGCTGCTACCAGCTGCTGTTCCCAGGTTTTGTGGATTCAACATCAGTTGAGAGATTACGGTTTACTCTTAACTATGACTCCTATACATATTGATAATACTGCTGCAATTTCTATTACTAAAAACCCTGTCCAGCATTCCAAGACCAAACATATAGAAATTAGGTATCATTTCATTCGTGACTGTTATGAAAAACACCTAATTGATCTGGTCCAGATAGATACACTTAAGCAGAATGCCGACCTATTCACCAAAGCATTTTCCCGTGCTCGTTTCGATGAGCTAGTCCACATGATAGGGTTACGTTTCTTTCAACTTAAAAAATAAATATTTGTGACCTTAGTCTGTTGTGTTTGCTTATTAGAAATGTTTAAAAAAAAAAAAAAAAAAAAAAAAAAAAAGGTGGAAGTTAAGCAATAGCCATTCTTGATGTTTATTTAACATTTAAGAAAAGCAACGTTGCAACATTTGTTAAAAGACGTTTAGTTGTGTCTCAAAACAACTAGGAATATGATAGTACATTAGGAGACACTCCTCAAACGACAATCTCAAATTTTATCCTCGATATATCAGTAGGTTTATCTTGTATGTGTTATTTTTGCTCTTATAAACACCTGACTACTTGCACGATATATTGGTAGACATGTTTCCACACCTCTTTGAGCAATTAAGAAATACTTAACTCTGTGTTTACTCTTTTATGATGACCATCATATGATGTATGACAATGTGTCTTAAATTCTTATGTATTAGCTTGCCATGCTTCAATTGAATTGAGTTTGTATCTGACGACATTTGGGGATTTATACTGTCTGTTTCCTTTGTTGTACGTTTGTACAGACCTGGTCTCAGTCAGTATACTTTCAAACTTTAAGCAAACAAAAGTCAAAGCACTTTTACATCTTATAAAATCAAAGATTACTTACAAGGTCGCCAAATGGTTTGACCAAGTCTGCTTTTGCTTAAACCTGAATCAAGTGAATGTCGCTCTGTTGTACGTAAGTACAGACCTGTCACCGCTGGCTTGATTCTTAAAAATGTTGAATTCAAACACTTTCTCTAACTAATCGAGGTTTTGAGCATGACTAAATACAAAGAGTATATCTATGGGGGAGTCACAAGAGATCTATTCACTTTCACAATAACTGCTAAGCTTGAAGTTGTGTGTGTTACATGTTTAAGTGGATAAAAAATACTGATAATCGTCTTGTTTCAGACTGCGTCTAAGGCTTGATAACTTTCTTGGTGAACTTAAAATTGGACAACTATACTGGTAATCGAATTAAAGTCTGATATTGTCTTGCGAGTCTGTCTTTCTAATATGATTCCTACAATGACACATCTAAATATGTTCTTTTCATTGTTTTTATTTATTATTTTATTTTTAGTCTATTTATTTTTGTTCACTAAGTGTCACAAATATACAAAATCTTAAAAACGGGAACTCTTGATTGACCATCCTGCGACACAGACCTTGTGTCGCATATTTGTGGCCCAGCGACACAGACATTGTGTCGCTCCCTTATGTCGCTTATTGTGCTGATATTTCCAGCGACACAAGGCTTGTGTCGCACACTATGTCGCTGACTTGTGTCAGGGGTATAAATACCCTCGTGTCGCTGTAATTAGTTATTAATTACTAGCGACACAAAAATTCGAATCCAGCGACACAAGCAAAACCAGCGACACAAGCATCCCGCTCCGTTTTTTCGACCGATTTCGCTTGTTTTTGTGTTTTTCGTTCGTTTCAACGACTGATTTCTGTTCTCCTTGTTATTCCGCAACCACAGGTACCACATTTAACATTTTTAGTTGCGTATTGCATGCTACATTTGATTTTCAACTTTCGGTTTATTTAGGTTTTCAATTTTCGCAAAATTAACTGCCTAAATGTGTTCCAATGTGTGTAATACTTGTTGAATCATGTTCCTGCTATAATGAGACACCTTCGGACATGATATAAACACAAACCCCCAATTTTTGTTCATCTGAAAAAATCTGGGTTTCAAAGTGTTCATCTTTGCGACACAAGCGTTGTGTCGCTTCTTTATGACGCTGGTCATATAGCGACACAATGCTTGTGTCGCTGCCTTATGACGTTGGTCATCTAGCGACACAATTATTGTGTCGCTGTCTTATGACGCTCGTCATGTAGCGACACAATTATTGTGTCGCTTATTTATGTCGCTGACTATGTCTGCGTCACAATCCTTATGTCGCTACCCTTTTTTGTGCGACACAATCCTTATGTCGCTAGTAAATCATTAAATTGATTAAATTGCAAAACTGCGACATAACTCGTTATGTCGCAGTCTATCCTGCGACACAAGGCTTGTGTCGCAAGACATTTTTAAATTCAAAAATGTCAATGTTAATTGTTGAGACTAATGGTTTTCAAGTTTCTTGTCTTATTTCAGATATGGCTCACGTTAACGCTTTGTTTTGGGAACCGAGACATAATGTCACGGCGTTCTTAGATGATGAAAAGGAATCGGCGGCTCCGTACCGTCCGATGATTGCTTTTCTCCGCCGATCCCGTATATATACTGCTATCACTGCTACAACACCCATATACAAGGATCAAGTCTCAGAGTTTTGGGTTAATGCTGCGGTCAATTCAGACCTTGGATATCCGCGGATCATTTCTCATGTCAACGAGCGAGAAATTATTATCTCTGAGCAACTCATTCGGGATTTCTTTCAGTT